>JAJEJO010046021.1:0-13637 GCA_020662805.1 Glaucomys volans | reverse complement strand
TAAATGACAGAAGCTGGCAGGCCACTGTCCTGGCAGGAATGGTTGGAAGTTTACTCAGTTCTTCTCCAATGTGAGGTTAGCTCCCGCCACATGAGAGGCAAAGGGGAGGCCTGGTCCAGCAGGGTCTCAGGGTAACCAGACTAACTCCTGGTAGTTGGCTGTCTCCAAACACAGGCTTGATGCAACAGGTCTGGCATTAGGGAGCCTCTCCGGAGGGAACACAGCCTTCCAGAGAATACGGCTCACCACCATGGCCCTCCCCTCCCCACGGTCCAGGAACTGAACCCTCGCACACCTAGTATCCATACCGCTGCTCGTCTCTGGCAGAATCAGGCCCAGTTGCAGTTGCTTAGAGACGCCGCCAAAAGCAGTCACCAACCCACACAGACCTTTGACTGTGGCAGGTAAGGCCCAAGCTAGAGGGAAAGATAAGCTGCTGAGGGGCTCCCAAGTCCCTCTCTAGCCAGTGGGGAGGCCTTGGTCAGGCTCAGGGAAGGGAGGCTGAGAATCTGGAGGAGGCTCCATAAGCCAATGGTGCAGGTCAGGCGAATGCAGGCAGGGGTTGAGCCTGTCTTAATAGGTCCTATTTTTTCCTGACTATAGGACCAGGGGTAGGCCGGAGAGGGACCTATGGGGAACAGTCTTAAGTTTCAGCTGTGAAGGGAGGCCCAAGAGGTATTTGTAGTAAACTACTATTGGCAGACACCCCAGGGAACCTTCTAGAAGGTTTTATGCCCCACCTTCCCTCCCCAAGTTCTGCAGAATCACCTGGGGCTGAACCCCCATTTGTTTCCATTTGCTCAGCGGGCCTCATTTCTAGAGCTGGCACATTTCCTCTCTACCCACCCGGGCCCATCTCTCTGTGTACCTGTCTCTTGATCTGTCTCTGGTGGGACCTGGGCAGGACAAGGAAGGCATCAGAGAGTTAGGGCAGATGCAACAGCCATGAGTTACTCCATTTCCACTTGGACCCCGGAGACAGGTGCTGGTCAAATCATTTAGCCACAGTCTTGTGGCCTTTTGCTGTCCCCAGTACATTTAACGGCATCTTCAGGGTGTCCTTCCCCTTGCTGCACGGCACTGGTGTGGTGGCAGAGTCCCGCTGGGCCGGCTAATGAGGTTGGACACAATGTGTGTGACGCTGCTCCCAGGCCCTCCCGGAGGCCACGTTCCCCATCATAAACCCAGACCGACTCCCTCCTCCCAGCCCCTCCACCATCTGTAGCCCCATCGGGTCCTGTGGCTTTTTAAATCCTATTAAGTTCCTCTTCTCTCCTCCAAGCATTATTTTATTTCTAAACAGACAGACCACGTGCTGTCCATGAGAGCTTTGAGGGGCCGTTGGGGACCAGCTGAGGGGCGTGGGCCCAGGTGGGGCAGCTGCATGCTCCTGCGATGATCCTAGCCCCAAGGACATGGCCTGGAAGACCCATGGCTGCAACTGTTGACCTCCCAATGCTACATATCTCACTTCCAGACTCTTTTGGCTATTCAATTCTGTACACGGGAAAGGCAATTTAGCAAGTGTTCAGATGAAATGGACGTGCAGGCTGGTTCCGTTTTATCAAAATGCAATATACAAAAGTGTCTATTTTCTAAGTTATGGAGGCAATGATTGACCATCTGGACAGAAACTCCTTGGGGAGTTGAAACCCCTCAGGGTTCTGCCAATGAAGCCCTCAGGCCAGGCAGGAGGGGCTTCGGAGCTTTGGAAAGCAGAGGGCCAGGTGAAGATTAGTTTGAAATTATCCTGAATCAGTAAGAAACAAGGACCCCATCCTGGTCCAGCACATCCTCCTACTAGGGAGAGCCAGAGCGAGCGGAGCTGACCACACCAGCCAGACCAGCGTAGAGAAATGAGAAGGTGTCTGGTGACCAAGGTCCCAGAGAGGCCACTGAAGAAGAAGGCATCAATATCTGGGAGTAGAAAACACCCCACCCCCACAATTGTGTGTGTGCTAGGAAATGGATTTCTTCATTTCTCCACCAGATCCCGTTCCAGACCAGGGCCTCCTCAGCACAGGGACAGTACCAGCCTCCTTCTCCAGGGCTGTGTCTTTGCCCTGGGACCTCGGGTGAGGCATCATGACAAATCAGGGGACCTTGGCTGGGAGAGCTAACTGTCCTGACCTTGGCCAGGACAGGAACCTGGGAGCCACCCTAACCCTACCCACGAGTTTGCCTCTCACCAGCCCCTCCCCTTTTTTATCAAGTAGCAAAGCCACCCACAGCCCCTTGCAGTCCTCTTTTCCAGGAAGAAGAGCTCCTGTTTTCTCTGCCTGTCCTGTTCTGTTCCCACTGGAATTTCTCAAGTTGCACCATAGGTTATGAACCAGCCCCATGGTCCCTTGAACCAGTCCCAAACTCATGTCATAGCAAATCTTTTGCATACTTCATTCCTAGATTTATTTTGGACTGATATTTAAGGAAAGACATTACAATATTCAGCTTGAGAAGTTCAGGTCAGGCTTACGACAGCACAGCCCAGACAGTCTGGTACTCCAGGAGCAGCCTAGGAAAGAAGCCACTGCAGGCCAGACCAGGTCTGAAAGATTTGGAAAGGCTGAAGATTAGACACCTTGTGACCAGTCCAGGTTGCCCACCCAGGGCATGTCTTCCCTGATGGTCGGGAAGTTCGACCACATATCTGACCACAGTTCCTCCCATTTTTTAAAGCATTTCCAACTATTAAGTTCTCTACATCTTGGGATAGCATCCCCCTGCCCTAGGATTTTATTCTTAATAATCTCTGTTCTTTTCAACTTAAAGGAATCTTTGGCTTCTTTATCAAGTCCCTTTTAAAATATATATTTTTTTAAAATTCAGGAATCCCCTGCAGTTTACACAACTGGACCCAAATAACAGCTGCAGAAGCTAGGTCTTTGTGTCTGGGGAGGAAAGTGGCTGGTGGGGAAGGGTCCCTAGGGAGAGCCAAGGAGGCTCCAGAGGGGCAGACAACACATTATAAATACATCTGTAATTCCTGCCATAGGTGTGAAAATATAATTAACTGCAAACCTGCTGAATTTAAATGGACTTTGGGTTTTCAGCTGGGGGAGGGGGTGTTGATTGATCTGCATTTTGTTGTTGAAGTTTTTTTAATGCGTTGGGAAAGTTGAGTTGAGACTCGCAGCTCCTCCACCAATTCCCTCTGGCCCTGGCTAATTTAGCAAAGGACTGTTTCAGGGGAAATGGGATATTAATCATAGCAAATGGCCTTCTGGATGATATTTAAAAGCTGCCTCCTGCCTGTGTGCCCAGGAATAGGAATGACAGAGAAAGAGGACCAGGCCCCCTCTGGTGTCCCAGCCCATCGCCAATCCTATGGCGTCCTGTCCCCAGCACTGTGTCAGCACGGAGGATAGTGATCCCACTTCTTAAAAGATGGGTTAGATGAGAAAGTTTACAGCTAGAACTTCCTGGGCCAAGCTGTCCTCGGTGCTATATTGAGTGAACCCTGGCATGGGTGTCATGTGTCCAGTGTCCTCCTGGCCCCCGGCACACCCTACTGGGTACAGCCTGATAAGAGCATGGGCATGGCAAGGGGATTGAGGCGGGGAGATGGAAGAGACAGTGAGCCCCAAAGTTGAGAGGAAGTGGCACCTGCCTGCCCTCAGAGGATGCTGTCCAAGAGCAGAGCTTCCAAAGTAGGAAAATGACCTGAACCATGGCAGGTGCAGGGCACCTCCAGAGCCAGAAAAGGGGTCTAATTTGGGGAAAAGACAAGATATGAGAACCCTGAGTCCCAGAAGCTATTTTACAAGGATGCAGTTAGGCAAGGGAGGCCATCTCAGGCCTTTGGGCAAGGAAGTGACATGATAGAAGTGGTGTTTTAGAAACAGGAGTCTTGAGATTCTCAGCTACATGGTGGGGGAGCCAGAGTAGGGAGGTGGACAGGCACAGGACTGGGCTTCAGAGTCAGGTTCCCGGATTCTGACTCCCTGCCCTTCCTGCCGGGCTGCCCAAGCCTGAGAGCTGCATTCTCCTGGTGTAAAGCAATGTCATCACTTCCCTTGAACAGTCTGAGAACTGTGGCATCTCCCCTGATGGCAGCTGTTGCACTTGTCATTTTGTTCTTAGAGTCCAGTTCATGGTAGAAGAGGAGAGATGGTAGGGGAACTCTGATGAGGTTTGATGAACCAAGCGCAAATAGAAAGTATGTGCCCAGGGTCAGAGTTGAACTGATCACATGCATTTCCAGAATGGGACAGGACAAAGAAGTTTCATGCCTTCCTGGAGATGGTGATAATGGAGTTGACAGAAAGCATTTGGATTCAGTATTGTGGGCAAAGGCATGAAAACAGAGACAAGCAAGGCAAATACGTGGCATCCTGACATTTTTAAATATCACAGAAGAATTGACTTGGCTAGAGAGAAGGGTCCACTTTCTGGAATAGGAAGACCCAGATTTGGTGCACTGTGGTCTGATGGTTCCTGTGTTCCAGGGCATGTACAACTATGCTCATACAGTCTGATTCTGCGGATCCTGGCCTTCAGCCCAAGCATATAGGCCCATCTTAGAGTCTTGTTTCTCTGTTCATGCTCCCTTTCCTTCCTCCAGATTAGACAGACCCAATCCAGCCCAGGGCAAACAGAGCACAGGGGACCAGTGAGTACTTCCAGAGCTCTGGAAGTAAATGGTTAGAGACAGAACAGTCTCAGTCCTGCCATTTGGTCATCCAGAGCCTCCAGTCAGGTGCCTTAGCCTTACAGTGGCTCTGCACAGGTGGCTGTGTAGCACCCCACTTATGGAAAGAGGAAACAACAACTGACAAAGGAGAGGTGACTTCCTCCAGACCACACAGCCAGTATTGGTTTTCATGCTTCAGTCCTGGGCAAGCCTCCACGTCTTGCTGGCCTCCTGCAGGACTGGGCTGGGCTGGGCTGCTGACCCCCACAGAGAGTTCTCCCGGCATTTGTGCTGACCATCAAGTCCACAGAGGATGGGCTCCCACCCCTCCCCCTCCTGGCCATGCCCTTTGGGAGTGGGGGCTAGGGGACCTCTGCAGATGCAGACCCTTGACAAGGTATCAGGGTACCAGTGAAAAAGCTCCACCCTGAGGGGATGAGTAGGGGCCTCTGCGTAGGGATGGGCAGAGGGCATAGTAATAAAGCCATAGGTTCAAGAACCCTCTGTCATTATGAAATACAAACCTCAAAGCCACCCCTGCCCTGCCTAATCCCTGCTGCCTTTAGAACACAGGTCCATACTCTCCCTCAGACAGTCCTCTCCGACCCTCCAGCTGCCTGGCTGTACTCTATCCATCCCAACCCTGGTTGGTGCACCCCACTAGACAGCTTAACTCTTCCCCACGGGCTTCCTGCCCCCGTGTGCACCATAAAGTGAAGCGTGGGTATTAGTTTCTCATCTGTGGAGACTGTGCCCTCCTTGAGGACAGGCACATCTGTCGTCCCCAGAGGTCCACTGGACACCAGGCCTCACACGATGCCTGTTTCCCGCCTCTGTCTCTAAGCAGGAACCTGCTCCACCTTGCAGGCTCTCTGTGGGTCTAGAAGCAGCCCTCACTTTCTTCTCCCCACCCCCCAGGCCCACAGGCAGGGGTGGGGGTGGGCAGTGGGGCCCGTGCCACTGACATTGGCATTCTCCTTGCAGCACATCTTAATAATTTAATGGCTATTAGCAGGCCGCTGTGGTGTGGGGGAGAGGGCTGCGGGGGGAAGATTTATAGAGAGAATTCACTCCAGGTTGGGGTTTTGTCTTCCTCTGTTTTCCTGGCATTTATCATGCATGTTTTAATTTGGATCGGAGAGTTGCTACCATCTGGCCATTATCGCAAAGAAATATTCATTTTCGCTGAGTGACACGGGCTCCATTCATCACGTAGTGTGCTGATTGCCCTGCGAATGTGGGGCTCACTTTCTCCTTCATTGGAAAGGAATCTTGAGCTGCGAGCAGGTCCAATTTACCAGTAGCAGAATCACAGGGTGAGCAGCCACCACTGACCCTGCCAACCAGGCAGGCAGAGGGCACTTCAGAGGACAGCCAGTACACTCTCCTGCCTTCCCAACCTCCCCCCAGGGAGGTTTTGGGGTCCTCCTCAATCTTACTCCAGGCTCCTGACAGCCAGTGTCCTTGTTGGTCCCCATGTCCAGGGTGGTCAGACCATAGAAGAAGTGGCAGAGGGGCCCCCACCTCTGACAGAATCATTGTGAGATCCCATCAAGGATGGACTTGGCTTGAGCCACCTATCTCCACCAAAACATCACTCTAGTGGTGTCTTTTGAGATCAGGGCCATGTGGGGGACTGCAGAGCCTCCTTCTCCTCTCATCACATATGATGGCACCATCAAGTGTGGATTCATAGGAAGAGGAGAATCTGCCTTCAACTGGGATGTTTCTTTTTATCCACCTCCCACTAACCATGGCATGCTATCAGGGACTACTGACGGTCTCTTGTCACTTGTGGGCATAGGCCCAAACATTAGGCTGAGACCCCTTGAATGGGCTGGGCCCCACTTCAAACCCACTCAGGAAGCAATCATCCAGGTCTGCAGAACAGAGACAGGAGGAGAAAACTCTCTCTCTATGGTAGGCAGGGAGTTGGGCTGAGAATTGGTTGGGCCCCTCTGGGTTGAATGCCCTAGTAGAGGAAGGGGTAAGAAGTACAATTTTGCTTTTTTGTTTTTTGGTACTGGGGATTGAACCCAGGGGCACCCGACCACTGAGCCACATCCCCAGCCCTATTTATGTATTTTATTTAGAGACAGGGTCTCATTGAGTTGCTTAGGGCCTCGCTAAGTTGCTGAGGCTGGCTTTGAACTCATGATCCTCCTGCCTCAGCTTCCCAAGTGCTGGGATTACAGGTGTGCGCCACCGCGCCCGGCTAAGAAGTACAATTTGACACAATCACCATGAAGTCACATGCCTGATTCAGATTCATAGGAATGAAGACTTGAACAGAGCAGTGTCCCCCACCCCTGCCAGCATTAGACACTCCAAGAAGGGTAATGAGTTAGGAATGGCACCACAGGGTGATATTTGCTTTGCCAGAAAGACAAAGCATGCAAGACAGCTTTCAGCTACAGAGTTCCTTTCCTCGGGTCTTGGCAGGTGCCCAGGGACTGACAGACTTCCCCTTTCTTAGGGTCCTGAAACCAGACCCTAAGCCTGAGGCCCTGACTCCCCAACAGGACCCAGGATTGACCAAGGCCCAAGGGACCAAGCTGAGGCCAATGGCAGGCCTGTGTGAGATTTGGGGCCTCTTCCCTGTTAGGGCAGAAAGCCACACCCATCCAGTCCCAACACAGTGACTGTTCTGAAAGAACCAAGTGAAGGTCCATTTCTGGTGCTCCAAACTCCTACAGAGACAGATGCCAAAGAGACTCTTGGCCATGGGGAGTTCACAGTCTGGTTGGGGACTGGAGTAAAATCAATGAAACAACCAGAAGACAAGAAAAGCAATCAATGAACTGTGGAGACCATAAGGAGGATCACCAGTGCTAAGAATCACCAACTGACTTTCACAGTCCCCCACCCCCACCCCTAGGGGCCAAGACCTTCCTGTGAGTTCCTGTGATTCTTTCCCAAACTCCAAGACTTAGGTATTATTGCTCCATTGTACAGATGAAGCAAATGAGGCTCAAGGGTTCATGTGCTGGGTCATCAGCCGGTAGATTGAGAGGTTGGAAGAAGTATAGGCTTCTGATTCCCAGGCTACCTGGCTCCCAGCACCCCTCCACTGGGGGTCTGGAAAAGCATGAATGACTTCATGTAGGACACTGCATTTCAGCTGGTGGGAATAGGCAGTGACCATGGGCCAGGACCTGCCAGGAGGCCAGGAGGGGAGCCCCAACATTAGTCACAGGGGACACACATCCCTGTCCCCAGCCCCAGCTTTCTACCCTGATAACAGTTGTTAATTAGCAGTGCCTGTCAGACCTCTCCTCCTCCCAGTAGCCTGCAGTGGGGTCTCCACTCGCGGTGGAATGCGGAGACATTCCTGAAGATGTAAGGGGGTGGGGCTGGGCCCCCCACCAGAACACTGCCTGCGCCGCCTCCCCTGGAACTCATTCAGTGACACCAGCAGCTCTGAAACATCTGCTCCTCCATCCCGGACCCGCAATTTGAATAAATTACCCCGACGTGGCAGCAGCCTGTTATTAATGGCTCGAGTTTTATAAGATGCTTTAGTTTAATAACACTGTAGCCCGCCGCTGAGCCTCTCCCGGATATTTTTATATTTCGCCCCTTCCCCTCCCCCTGCCCCCTTGCACCCTGCGGCGGCCTCCAGGGCTCGGTCCCAGCCACACCCCCACCCACCCACTCCATCGTCCCCACCCCAGCGCTCTTCCTCCGACTCCCGCGGCCACCGCAGGCCCCCAACTGCGACGATTCTCCCTTCCAAGTGACACTCGCGCTCCCCCACCACGCCGCGCCACCTGTCACCTTCGCGGAGACAGGTGGGGGAACGCCAAGTTGGGTGCTCCTCCTTCCCATCCCCAAAAGAAGCCCACAACAACCAGGAGGCTGAGGGCGAGGGATGTGTAGAGAACACTGTCTCCAGGCCCTTTGGTTCTGGGCTGTCACTCCACCACCAGCGCGCTGCCGCCCTTGCGGATCTGGCAGCAGCTGGGGAGAGGGCTGCCTCTCCCTGGTTGGACTGGCAGAGCCACAGCTTGAGGTCCGAGCTACCGCTTGTGGTTCTTCATCCTTTTCTTAGTTTGTCCTTGATCCCGAGCTCCTCCCGCCTTCTGCAGGAAGCCCTCCCAGATTACAGTGGCCAACACCTACAATGGCCCTTTGGGCTCCTCCTACAGTGGCAGCTCTACCCCTTCCCCACGGCCCTCTGCCCAGCTGTCTTTTCTTCCACTTGCCTTCTCATAGACTGCTCTGGGGCTGAGCAGCCCCTAATCCTCAGCTATACCTTCTAGAATCTCTAATTAACAGTAGGTGCTCACACGTGTTTTCAGTGTGACATCTTCAACAAGGGGTCCCACTTTCTGCAAAGGTGGATGTGCTCTCAGAGAGGGAGGGAGGCCAGTGGGTTCGGTAGGGTCAGTTGGGGATAAAGAATAGAAAAAGTTGCAGTTCAAATAAATAGCCAGTGTATTCAGGTCCTCAACCTGTTCCAAAAATGTAATCCACAATCACCTAGCAAGAAGCACAGGGACAGGACACAGGCTCCTTGCAAGCTCCTTGCTGGCAGGTGGCTGGCACCCCATGGGAGTTGGCCCCAGGTTGAACTGGGGAGTCTGCTTCCAGGAACACCCTAGAGTGACCGGAAGCAGAAGGAAAGGATATGGCATGGGGGCTTGCATGTCCCCTCAGACAGGAGGCCAGACTCGCACTCTGAGTCCCAAGAGCCCAGATGTGGCAAGCCCCAGAGAGGTCCTGGAGGACCCCTCCACGCCAGGGCCAAATTTAACTGTGTAGCTCCCCGTTCCTGGGGACCTTCCTGGGGAAGGGTGTGCAGTGCCCCCTTTCCTCCTGCCCCACCCCACTGCGGCCAAGGGCTCAGGGAGACCCGGCTCTGGCTGCTTCCCATCGGTTCTAGTGTTACTGCGGGACTGTCTTTTGCTAAGAGCCCCACCATTATAACATAATTACTGCCGAAAATGACCTTTAAAATATGTTTTAAATTCAAAATGTCTTTAAACCCTTCACTGAGCACCATTTTTCAATTTCAACGACTGTTTTCCTTTTTGGGGGAAGTGAGGAGTGGGGAGCGAAGGAAGGAGCCCTTGGCGTGGATTTCAAATGTTAATCTCTCCCCATTGCAGAGGAAGCTTTGCAGGGGGCCAGGAGGGCAGCGGAGGGAACGGAGCCCGCCTTTGCTCACAGCCTCAATGTTAGGGGCCTGAGGTTCCAGAGGCAATTGGCTCTGCCCACAGCCCCACCCACCTGTGCCTCTGTCCCCCACCTCCAGCCCGAACTTGTTCTTTCAAAACAGCCAAAGGAAGTGCTGCGAACAATAGAGGTTGGGGTAGTTCCTTCCCATCCTTCTCTGGTTTTGCTTTCTCATTTTCCCATCTTCATGCCGTGGTCAGTTCACCGCCTGCTCAGCAACCTGCAGGCCCCTTTCCCTGTTGCCGCAGACTGGGCACCCCCTCCACTCTCCACTCCCTCGCCTCCATCTTTGCCTTGGCGTGGCTGGGGCACTTCTGCCCGTTCAGATGGATAATGGACCAGGAGCACAGCTGGTAGAGGAGGTCAGCTACAATAGCTGCAGCTGCCCCAACCCCTGCTCTCCTGGTGGCTCACACCATCTGGTATGGGAGGAGGGTGTGACTTGCGGATACACCACCACCACCGCCAACAGTGCTTCAGGTCCACATTCTCTGTCCTCACATTCCCTAGGAAACTGCTCTGCCTCTCTCCTGGAAGCATCCCCAACCTTCTGTCTTCACTAATCCATGCCCCACCCCCACTCCTCTTCTGTACCTCCAGGAAACCTGCTACCTACTGGCTGTCCCCCCTGTGTCTTCAGATGTGGTCTCTGGTTTGTCCCCTCCTTCTTAGAGCTTTCCATGCCAGGATTCCCTTTGTGCAGCAGGGGCTTTCCTCAGAAGGGGGCTTCCAGGGGCTTGTCACTGGCAGGTGATGTGAGGGATAATTGAGGCAGTGCCTGCCAGTGATAAGGGGCAGACAGTGTGAGGCCTCCTGGCTCCTTAAAGTAGGTACTTCAGGGGGCTCAAGTCATGCTGACGGTGACAAGATCTCTTTTCTCTCCTTCTGCTGGGATGAAGCCAATTTGAACCACAGGAGGGGATAGAAGGGGGTGGTGTAGTGATGAGGTAGAGACATTAGCCCCTAAACTCCATCCATTCCTACCAGGGAGGGGTGGCCAGTGGACCTCAGACAGTTCTTTCAGTGTATTCTTCAAATTTTTCCCTAAATGGCCCCAATTCCTATGCGTGCCCACCTTGTTCCCTGTGAAAGTCAGCATACACTCCAAAACCAAACCAAATGATGTGAGCTCTGTCCAACTGTTTGGATCACCTGAGTTTTCAGGTTGTCCACCTCCCCCCTCTGCCTGCCCAGGCCAGGAGCAGGCAGGAGGACTTGACAGAGGTGGCCAGGACAGCAGAGCAGGGAGAAGGTAGAAGGCTGAAGAGAGCCCCACGTGCTCCATAATGTATAGGAACAAGAGAACACATTGTTTCCTGTCATAAATATTGTGTTTATAATATCAATTAAATGTCAGTGACTTAAATCACTTATAATGGTGATACAGCCACTCAAGGAGCCATTAGCAGATCCAGTACCTCTTGCTCTTAACAGGGGCCAACAGAGTGGTAGCTTCAAGCTCCTCCCAGATGGTGGCTCCCAGGGCTTAAGGAATGGGAGGAGGGGGCAGCATAGAGCAGGAAAGCCCTGGTCACAGGGTGGAGATGAGCTGGAGAAGTCTTCAACCCAATACCCTGCCCTGCACAAGGCAGTCCCGGAACAGTCACCTCCAGGAGCATTGTTCACCCCAAGAGCTTTCCTGCCAGGGTGGACGTACCAATTGTGGGACTGAGGGAGGCAGTGGTCTTTGCTGGAGAATGCTCTGGTGGACACTGGGTCCCCACAGGGAGCCATGCGCCCATCTCCACCTCCTTGTGGGTCGAGTCTGGTAAAGGATAAAGACAGGATCAGGCAGGAATAAGAGCGTGTGTGGCTATCAGAGGCTCTGGGAGATACCTGCAGTGGCCCTACCCTCTAAATGGGGCAGTGGGACTCACTGAAATCACAGAAGGTCACACTGGAGTCCTGTCCAGCCCTCACCTCCCACAGCCTTGCCCCTCTGCCACTCTCCTCAACCCCCACCTGCTCTGACCCTTCCTCTAACAGTGCCCCCACTCCACTCGCACACAGTGGCCCCATCACAAGCTCCAATCATCCTCACTGAGAGGGATGCCTGAGCCCTTTCCTCAGTCCTGCTGCCTCGGTGAGCCCTTGATCACTTGTTCCTGCCCCGTGGCCTCATGGCTGTCCCTGTTCCACCCTTGTACTAGCTGTTCCCTCTGCCAGCTCTCTCTCCCCAAGATGCCACTTCTACTCACCATGCCTCTGTTCCTGTGTCTCTCTCACCAAGGTCTGTCCTGACTTCCAACTTAATGCAGCCCCAGCCAGGGGCTCCATCTGCCACCTTGTTTTTATTTTGTTCATGGCACGTATTACTACCCTGATCTTTGCTGGTTATCATTCACCTCTCTCAACTTAAAGATGAAGCCCATGCACATAGGGATTCTCTTTGTTTCCCTCTGTAACTTGGCACCTTGCACAGTGGCTGGCTTAGAACAGGGGCTCAGGAAATTAATGGCTGAATGCACAGGACAGGGACCCATGTGGGCAGTTCTGGGGCACACAATCCATGGTGATGCAATCAGGCAATGTCTGTAACAATAGGGGTTACGTGTACCAGGGTCAGACGTGAAGGGAAGGCTCCAACTTCAAGGAACCTCAAGAATCATGGGGGAACTCCAGGCTCAGGTGTGCTTCGTGGGCCTAGGAAGCTGAGGAGATTTCCTAGTGAGGGGGGAGCTCACAGTGGACCCAGAAAACAGGTGATGAAGGGTTATGGGCTCCAAGCTCTAAGCCCTGAGTCTGAGGAGTACAGGCTGCAGGAGAGTATGCATCAGGCACTGGACTCCAGAGGGGGTAGAGAAGGGGGAGGGGGCACTGGATCACAGGGTTGGGAATGTGACTCACTCGGCCTGGCCAGCTTCCAGAAAATTCTGTGCAATCAAGCAGAGAAACACATTTGAGAAAACAGAATTGTGAGAGTAACTTTGAGGCCTCCGTTGCCATGGGAACATATCTGTAAATACTTAACTGCAAACATTAAGTGACACACAGGGAGGAGTGAGGCAGAGAGCTGGCTGGCACCGTGGGAGACAGCCCAGTCCACTGGTGCCTGCCTTCCATTGCAGACCGGGTTTCTCAGCCTTGGAGTCCCTTCCCTTCCTCACACCCTCCTTTCAGGATGGAAGTGTTCCAGTTCTCTGCCAGTGCATCTCAGGCCCCAGTGACTGGGCCCCTGGCCACTCCATTTTTTACCCCCCACCCCCCACTTCTAAGGGATGGACACAGTAAGACAACATACAAATCAGGCAAATCTTTGCAACGAGTTTGAGAGACCCATGTGTTTTGCCTTTAGGGGCACCTGGCCCGGCTCAGTGACTCAGACCCCTTCTCTGGTCTGCTGAGCTCAGATCTCTCACAGTTTCTTTGCCCAGGGCACCTAACCAGTCCCACCGCTCCTGTGGTGATGGCAGGAGGCCTGGGAGGGAGATCCCCTCAGAGCCGTCTCTCCTGGTTGGACACCAGCCTGCCTACTCTGGTCCTGCCTAGGGGTTCTTAAACTTTCTGGGTCACAGACCTCTTTGGGAAACAAAGAATGGGTTTTCATCCATCCGTTCAAGTGTTTCAAAAGGTTAGGGTGCACAGCTGTCTGCCAGGCCCTGTACTAAGAGCAGAGTGACCCTTGCCCTCCTGGGACATATGAGTTAGGGAAGGGGCCAAGTAGTGGTCAGGGATCCCAGTGGGAAGAGATGATGACAACCTGTCGGTCAGTGCTCAAGGCTCGGGAAGAGGTTCAGCGTGTGGTAGGACAGCAGGGGTGGAGGCAGGGGATGGAACAGACACCACATAATTTTGTAAACCATTTTGAAGACTTGATCTTATTCAGAGT
>JAJEJO010046017.1:0-42412 GCA_020662805.1 Glaucomys volans | reverse complement strand
GCTGTTGCACAAACTCCTAAGGGAACATGCAGACCGCTACCTTCCAGCACCGTTCACAGCCTCATCTCCAGCTGGACCGCAAACCGAATCAGCCATCCTTCCTCTTCAGCCAGGCGACACAGTTCTACTTCGAGAATTACATCCTCAGTCTCTACAACCTCGGTGGACTGGACCCTACACCGTCATACTTACCACCCCAACAGCGGCCAAGCTTCTGGGTCATTCCCCTTGGTACCATGTTTCCCGCCTTAAGAAAGCAACCTTCCAGGATGCCCAGTCCTGGACTTCCACTGCGCTGGGACCCACCAAACTCAAAATTTCTCGCCAACCCCTTATTACTGCTACTACTCATTAATCTCTCTCAAGCCTCTATCCCAACCCACAGGTGGCGTTTCTATGCCGAGGAAACATACCAGCTGGGTGAAGCCTCCTTCTCTAACATCATAGCAGAAAAGGACTGTTCTCCCACAGGATGTGACCAGGAACTCACCCTCGATCTCCAGGATTTTAAAACTATATCTGTCTCTTCTTGTTATGCCTGTATGGTTTGCTTCCTATATGACCAGTACCTGTCATACTGCACAAAGGACCCCACCATATATGGAGGGTGCCCCTACAATAGCTGTAAAAGACATTTCCCTGATCCCAGTTGGGGATATGCAATAAGAATCAACATCAAGGACCCCTGGACCCCAAAATGGGCCTCGGGGGTTGACGGTAAAGTTTACACAGGGATAACAGCCAGTCATCCTGAGGCTTCACTTAGAATCTGGAGAGTTTATATTCAGGTGGTTCCTCAGCTCCACCTAACTATCCAGGAGCAGGAAAAGGAAATCCAACGTCAGATCAATGCAGCTACTCACCCTAATGCTAATCCTTTCTCATGGCTTACTCTGATCCGTCAAGGTCTTCAACTTCTCAATCTCTCCAGAGTTAATAACATCTCAGATTGTTTTCTTTGTGCAGGTTTGGACCGGACCCCACTAACAGCTGTTCCCATGAGTACCCCCCTTAATACTTCCTCACAGCCTCTAAGGACCCCCTCTCCACCATTGGAGGGAGTTCCCCTTTACTACAACTCCTCAGGGAACTTTGTGTACTGTTACACTTCCTCTAACCCAGTACCTTGCAACCGAACCGTACAGGTCTCTTCTCCCATGTTTGCTCCTCCAGGATTCTTTTTCTGGTGTAACGGTACTCTGACAAAAGAATTAGGTCCCAATATGCCCTTTGCTTTCTGTGTGCCCTCCACTCTGGTTCCTCAATTAACACTATATAGTGAAGCTGAGTTAATCTGGCTTCTTCAAAATCCCATTCCTAGGGTGAAACGGGCTGTTTTCCTACCAGTGGTGGTTGGGCTCTCCTTGGCCTCTTCACTCCTGGCCTCTGGGTTGGGGGCCGGAGGACTCGGTTACGCAGTCACTGCCACCCAAAAGCTAGAACAACAACTCCAAGAGACAATAGAGGCATCGGCTGCCTCCCTGGCATCCCTACAGAGACAAATAACATCTGTTGCCCAAGTTTCTTTACAGAACCGCCGAGCCCTAGATCTTCTGACAGCAGATAAAGGAGGAACGTGCCTATTCTTGAAAGAAGAATGCTGTTATTACATCAATGAAACTGGACTCGTCGAAAAAAACGTTGAAACTCTCCAACATCTGAGCGAAAAACTTAAGCAGCAACAATCGAGTGACCCCTGGCCAGGATGGCTAAACTCCACTCTTGCCAACTGGCTGACCCCCATCCTCACCCCTATATTTGTAATAGGCCTCCTACTAATGGTTGCTCCCTGTCTTCTCAGGTTTGCTCAAAGCCGCATGAGTGAGGTTGCAAGAGTGACATACAACCAAATGCTCCTGCACCCTTATAGCCGCCTCCCCACGGACCCGGCACCCGAACCTTTTTCTCCCCACGACGCCCCTTAACATGCAGGAAGTAGCCAGACAGACTCCGGCGCCCTATATCACCAAAAAGGTCGGGATGTCGGGTCACACTGAAGCGGCTACAGAGGAGAAAGCAGATAAAAGACCCCTAGCAACCCACTGCGAGCACAAAGGGCCAGGTGGCGCGCCAGAGGTGACCAATCAGGAGGATACCTGCTGACCCTGACGTCCACCTTGACCCACCTTTCCTGGGCAGAACCCCCCATTCCCTTCCCCCTGTATAAAAACCCTGAGCAGCCAAAGGCATCTTGCGACTTCTTCTGGCTCTCCCACCCCCCGCTTTCACCCCGGAGGGCTGGGATCTCGCCCGGGAACGCAATCTCTAATAAAGCCTATCACTTCCATCTGGCTCTGGTTTAGCCATTTACTGGCCTTATTCATATTTCCATGGCGGTGAGCTCGTAATTTGGTTTGAACCCACTCCGTCGAGTTTACAACTTCCTCCTCCCTTTTCAAGGGTTTCACAATTTCTAGATGTGGTCCAGTGGCAGAGCCTCCTCTGATTGCTCCACCTGTGTCAGTGACCCCAGGTAGGTGAGCTTGGGGCTGGGACATGTGCCTCTCCCAGGTTCAATGAGCTTTCCAAGTTCTTTCCACTGGCTCTTAGCACTTGTGGTAAGTATGGAAACGTCCATTTCAACTCTTCCTCACTGGCACTTGGTATTTTCATTTTACAAAATTTCTTCACCCACTAGGAGGGTGCCATCTGACCTCCTGGCTCTGCTTTAATTAATGTTGCTGAGTGCCGGGTCCTCTAGCCTCACAAAGGTGGATGCTATGCCCTCCCTCTCAGTTTTAAGTGGACTTTCTTTATCTTGAAAGTCTCTGTGGGCTGCTCTGCCTGGAGGCAAGTGTGATTTTCTAAAGCTCTGACTTCAGGTCCAGAGGAGGTGAGCAGAGACCAAACCCATCTCTGCCCAAGGATTTGGATTCCTCAAGAGGAATGCACCAGGGAGGCCACAGGAGAGGAATGATGGGAGGGGAGAGAATGTGGGAGGAGCCTGGGGAGGACAGCAGTCCTGGACCATTCAAGGGAGCAAGAAAGGCAGTGGCTGGAGGAGCCTCCATAACTGGAATGTGAACAGAGCAGCCCTACTCCAAAGCATGATATTTCAGCTGCACATCCCTAGGCACCATGTGTGCCTGGGAACCCATGTTCAGAAACCAGGGCTGGACATAGGCAGGGCTGAGCTCTTGGACCTGCCAGTCCACCCTGACTTCCAAGGCCAGGAAACTGAATGAGGTGCCCCTGGGCTGCTGTTCTCCCTCACAACCTGAGGATCACTACATGCAGTCTTGCAATCACCCCTACTCAGGACTCACCTGAGTCATGTTCACAGGCACCCCGTCCTGCTATCATCCCATCTCAGGACTCATCTGAGTCATGTTCACAAGCACGCAGTCTTGCTATCAGCCCTGCACAGGACTCAGAATCTGAGTCACACACACAGACAATCAAGGCATTGCTGTACTCCAGGTTTCTTCCTGGCCATGCCCACCCTGGGTCTCAGGAGGCATCTACAACACAGAAACAGGCAGCAGCTGCCTGCTGTGGGTTGGTGTATTGTTTGGTGCATTGACCCCACTTAATGCGGGGCTCAAGCAAGGACTAACAATGTAGTAATGTGTATCTATGTAGCCATTCCATGGTGAAGAGCTACAGGAATGTGTGGAGTGTGCTTCCTGCACTCAAAAGTAGCATCCATTCCACAAGGAAAAACCACTTGTCTTGCATAAAGGATCTGAGTGCAAGAAATGTTTCCTTTGATTTGTTATTTGTAGATGACATTATCCACCATCATTCTGGACAGAACCATAGTCACTTATCAGTCAGTTACTGTTCAGGGAAGTCTCTCTGAATAGAGATCAGTGAGCTTGTGCTAGGAACTTGACCTTGTCCCTGGTGAGTCCATGGCCACCATCAGCTGAATACAGACTCAGGAGTCCAGCCAACAGGGAAGTAGGTGGTGAGCAGCACTTGACCCATGGAGTCCACAATGGAGAGAGTGTTTCTTAAGATTATTAGTGAAACACTGGTCACACATCCTGTATACCAGGGAATTTAATAATGTGTTCACAACTGCTCTTCAGAGAGCCTGTTTATTGACATCCACTAGCACCCCAGGTAGGTGCAGACAAGGGCCTCTGGGGTTCTCTGAAGTCCCAGGAGGGGTATGGGGTAAGGAGCAGCACAAGGAGAGGCTCAGAACTGAAGCACGGCCTCCCACACAACTGCTCAGCCTGGGCTTCTGTAGCTCTCCTCAATTCTGCTTCTCCAAGGAAGGGCTCTGGGAAGATGGCAGCCTGTACAGAGGGAGGCTCAGGTGTGGGTGCAGGAAATCTCTGCCTCAGGGATTCTGAACCTCAGCACAGCCAGCTCCAGCACAGCTAAGAAAGATGCCCTACAGAAAACCTCTCAGCAGACTCAGATTTATCTACTGAGAGAACAGAACAGCCAGCTAATGTGACCAACATTTCCATGAACCATCACAAGCTGGGCAATGAAGACCACTATAGTTCAGAAGCACTCCTGCACCACAAGTGAAGGAGGAAGCACATAAATTCAAATAAGAGCCCAGAACCAACCCCACAACCAACTCCACCAGGGATGGGCAAGACAGGAAAAACTCACTCAACCTCAAAGACTAAGGGTGCCCAGGGAACTGGAAGAAGACCCTTGCCATATTATCATAAAGACACAACAGTAGAGAGAGTGTGGTGCTCACCAGCATGTGACTGAGTACCAACTGCAATGAAGACCAACTGGGGCTGTGCACATGACAGGGAGGAGCCTGGGCTCTGATGGGCAAGACCACTCACCCCCATACCCAGTTGCCCTGAGTACTGGTGTATGAGGGGCACAGACCCAGAGAAACCAGATGAGTCTGAGTACTGGTGGGCAAGGGGCACTTACTAGAGGAACAAGAGTAGACTGAGAACAGAATGGTAGGGGGTGATTGGTAAGAGTATTCAGAGAAAACTGAGGGGTACACACCCACAGACTGAGAATACCCTGAGCAATGGTGCGTGAAAGGATATTACAGACAGGGCCCAGAGAAGACTGAGCACTGTGTGATGAGGGCATTCAACGACAGGACTAAGAAGACACTGAGCAATAGTGGGGTAGATGAAGTTAAGACAGAACTCAGGGAAGGCTGGGTATTGATAGGTTATATATGTTCACACACAAGAGCCAGAGAAAACTGAGAAAAGATTGACTAGAGGAATTTAGCACATGGCAAAGAGGAGACTGAGCACTTTTGGTGATGGGCACTTACCCTGAGGTCCCAGAGTACACTGAACACTGCTAGATTATGGGCTCTTGCCCAGAAGAAACAGAGGAGGCAGAGTACTAGAGGTTAAGGGGCAATACAAAATAATATTCTGAGAAAACTGAGAACCTGTGTGTGAGGGGTGCTCACCAGGGGACTAACATGAGCCTGAGAAATTGTTTGCAAAGGGGGATTAAGGACAGGACCCAGAGAGGACTGAGCACTGTCAAGTAAAGTGTGCTCATCCACAGGACCCAGAGGAGTCTGAGAAATACTTGCCTTGGGGAACCTGGAACAGGACAGAGAGAAGACTGAGCATAATTAGATAAGGGGAGCTCAACCAAAGGACCCAAAGGAGACTGAGTAAGGACAGGTTAATTTACCAGCTTCAACAAAGAATGCTGAGCCATGTTAGGAGAGGGGCTGTCAGTAAGAAGACCCAATGGAATTAGAGAACTAGTGGGTGAGGGGTGTTCACCCAGAGGACTCAGAAGATCCTGAGCAATGGAGGATTGTTGAGAGGATGTTTAGGGAAGAACCCAGAGAAGCCAGAGAAAGTTTAGATGAGATGTGCTTGACCACAGGAGCCAGAGGAGACAGACCTCTGTTGGAAGAGAGGTGCTCCTCAAGATCACTCACAGCCTTTGAACCCTTATCAAGAGAGTCTTTTGGGCATAGGAATCAGTTACTCTAGGGGTGCGGAAAGAGTCCTACTTTTTTAAAGGTCTGGGTTGCCATGTCCACCACTATTCCCCTCAGTGCTTGACATAGTTCCACTGGGAATAATGAAGATTCTTGCACTGTCTAATCTTCTGGGAAATGTGGACATGGTATGCTCCTTCTTGTCTTTGTAGAAAATTAGACAGTAAGTGATTTGGAACATAGCAAATATAACACTGCTCAAGCCTTAATTGATTTCATATTAATATTACCTTAAGCAAACAGAAAAAGCACTGTGGGTCAGATCAACAAGAGTTATTGTCCACTGCTCTCAGTTAGCTTAATGCAGCCAGACTGCCTGTCTGCTTTAGCCCAAACCACGATGTGCCCCCCTCTTAGAGAAACTGTTTTCACAATTCAGGGACCACAGTGGACTGCATATAAGATTGATGGGAAGCTGTATCTTGGGTGTCTTTTAACTATTAACAAAAGGAAGCTCCACTTTATATACTATAGACAGGTCAAAAGGTATTTATGTTGCATATCAGCCTCCCAGAGATGTCTAAAGTACAGCTGTTATCCTTGACAAAACTTTTTTTTTATTTACTTATTGATTCATTGAGCACAAATGGAGTACAGCTATTGTTTCACTGGTTGTACACAAAGTAGAGACACACCATCTGTGCGTTCATGCATGTACACAGGGCAATGGTATCTGTCACACATTCTGTTATTATTTTTACCCCCCACCCCGCCCCCACCACTCCCTTCCCTCTATGCTATCTATCTTTCCTCCATTCTTGCCACCCTTCCCCCCTGCATTATGCATCATCATTCATTTATCAGAAAGACCATTTGGCCTTTGGATTTTTGGGATTGGCTGATCTCACTTAGCATAACAGTCTCCAACATCATCCATTTACCTACAAATGCCATAATTTTATTCTTCTTTATGGCTGAGTAATATTCCATTGTGTATATATACCACAGTTTCTTTATCCATTCATCTACTGAAGGGCATCTAGGTTGATTCCATAATCTAGCTATTGTGAATTGAGCAGCTATGAACATTGATGTGGCTGCATCACTGCAGCCATCTGATTTTAAGTCCTTTGGGTATAAGCCAAGGAGTGGGATAGCTGGGTCAAATGGTGGATCCATTCCAAGTTTTCTAAGGAATCTCCACACTGCTTTCCAGAGTGGCTGCACCAACTTGCACTCCCACCAGCAATGTATGAGTGTACCATTTTCCACACATCCTCGCCAACACCTTTGTTGCCTGTGTTCTTAATAGAAGAAATTCTAATTGGGGTAAGATGAAATCTTAAGGTGGTTTTGATTTGCATTTCTCTTATAACCAGTGATGTTGAACATTTTTCATAAATCTGTTGATGGCTTGTAGATCTTCCTCTGTAAAGTGTCTGTTCATGTCCTTGGCCCATTTATTGATTGGGTTATTAGTGTTCTTGGTTTAAAGATTTTTGAGTACTTGGTAGATTTTGGAGATTAGTGCTCTATCCGAAGTGTGTGTGGCAAAGATTTTCTCCCACTCTGAAGGCTCTCTCTTCACATTGCTGATTGTTTCCTTTGCTGAGAAAAAGCTTTTTAGTTAGACTCTATCCCAATCATTGATTCCAGCTTTTATTTCTTGCGCTTTGGGAGTCATGTTAAGGAAATCTGGTCCTAGGCCAACATGATGAAGATTTGGACCTATTTTCTCTTCTATTAGGTGCAGAGTCTCTGGTCTAATTTCTAGGTCCGTGATCCACTTTGAGTTGAGTTTTGTACAGGGTGAGAAATATGGGTTTAGTTTCATTTTGCTACATATGGATTTCCAGTTTTCCCAGCACCATTTGTTGAAGAGACTGTCTTTTCTCCATGCATGTTTTTGGCTCCTTTGTCAAGTATGAGATACCTGTATTTATGTGGGTTTGTCTCTGTGTCCTCTATTCTGTACCATTGATTTACCTGTCTATTTTGGTACCAATACCATGCTGTTTTTGTTACTATTGCTCTGTAGTATAGTTGAAGGTCTGGTATTGTGAAACCCCCTGCTTCGCTCTTCTTGCTAAGGATTGCTTTAGCAATTCTGGGTCTCTTATTCCTCCAAATGAATTTCATGATTGCTTGCTCTATTTCTATGAGGTCTGTCATTGGGATTTTAGTTGGAATTGCATTGAATTTGTATAGCACTTTTGGAAGTACGGCCATTTTGACAATATTAATTCTGCCTATCCAAGAACATGGGAGATCTTTCCATCTTCTCAGATGCTCTTTAACTTCTTTCTTTAGTGTTCTGTATTCTCATTGTAGAGGTCTTTCACTTCTTTTGTTAGATTGATTCCCAAGTATTTTTTTTTTTTGAGGTTAATGTGAATGGGGTAGTTTTCCTAATTTCTCTCTCAGAGGATTCATCACTTATGAATAAAAATGCATTAGATTTATGAGCATTAATTTTATATCCTGCTACTTTACTGAATTCATTAATGAATTCCAGAAGTTTTCTGGTGGAATTCTTAGGATCTTCTAAATAGAGAATCATGTCATCAGCAAATAGGGATAGTTTGATCTCTTCTTTTCCTATTCATATTCCTCTAATTTCTTTGGTCTGTCTAATTGCTCTGGCTAGAGTTCCAAGAACAATGTTGAATAGTAGTAGCGAAAGAGAATGCTTTCAATTTTTCTCCATTTAGAATGATGTTAGCTGTGGGCTTAGCATAGATAGCCTTTACAATGTTAAGGAATGTCCCCTCTATCCCTATTTTTTCTAGTGTTTTGAGCAAGAATGGGTGCTGTATTTTATCAAATGCTTTCTCTGCCTCTATTGAAATAATCATGTGGTTCTGGACTTTAAGTCTGTTGATGTGGTGAATTACATTTATTGATTTCCAGATGTTGAACCAACCTTGCATCCCCGGGATGAAACCCACTTGATCATGGTGCACTATCTTTTTAATATGCTTTTGTATATGATTCACTAAAATTTTGTTAAGAATTTTTGCATCTATGTTCATTAGAGATATGGGTCTGAAATTTTCTTTCCTTGATGTGTCCTTCTCTGGTTTTGGTATCAAGGTGATATTAGCTTCATAGAATGAGTTTGGAAGGGTTCCCTCCTCCTCTATTTCGTGAAATACTTTGAAAAGTATTGGAATGAGCTCTTCTTTGAACGTCTTGTAGAACTCGGCTGTGAATCCATCTGGTCCTGGACTTTTCTTTGTTGGTAGGCTTTTGTTGACTTCCTCTATTTCATTGCTTGAAATTGATCTATTTAAGTTGTGTATGTCCTCCAGATTCAGTTTGGGTGCTCATATGCCTCTAGGAACCTGTTGATGTCTTCCAGGTTTTCTATTTTGTTGGAGTATAAATTTTCAAAGTAGCTTCTTATTATGTTTTGTACTTCAATTGTGTCTGTTGTAATATTTCCATTTCCATCACGAATTTTAGTAATTTGGTTTCTCTCTCCTTCTCTTCATTAGCATGCCTTAGGGTTTATCAATTTTGTTTATTTTTTCAAAGAACCAACTTTTTGTTTTGTCAATTTTTTGAATTGTTACTTTTGTTTCAATTTCATTGATTTCAGCTCTGATTTTGATTATTTCCTGTCTTCTACTACTTTTGGTGATGATCTGTTCCTCTTTTTCTAGGGCTTTGAGCTGTAATGTGAGGTCATTGATTTGTTGACTTTTCATTCTTTTATTAAATGCACTCCATGCAATGAATTTTCCTCTTAGCACTGCTTTCATAGTATCCCAGAGATTTTGATATGTTGTATCTTTGTTCTCATTGACCTCTAAGAATCTTTTAATTTCCCCCCTAATGTCTTCTGTTATCCATGTATCATTCAATAGCATATTTATTATTTAATCTCCAGGTCTTGGAGTAGCTTCTGTTTCTAACTTTATCATTGATATCTAATTTCTTTCTATTATGATCTGATAGTATACAAGGTAGTATCTCTATGTTTTTGTATTTGCTAAGAGTAGCTTTGTGGCATAACATATGGTCTATTTTAGTGAAGGAACCATGAGCTGCTGAGAAAAAAGTGTATTCACTTTTTGATGGATGGAATATTCTATATATGTCTGTTAAGTCCAAATTAGCGATTGTGTCGTTGAGTCCTATCGTTTCTTTGTTCAATTTTTGCTTGGAAGATCTGTCCAACGGTGAGAGAGGAGTGTTAAAATCTTCCCGTATTATTGTGTTTTGATCTATTTGATTCCTGAATTTGAGAAGGATCTGATTGACGTACATGGATGCACCATTGTTTGGTGCATAAATATTTATGATTGTTATGTCTTGCTGATTTATGCTTCCTTTAAGCAGTATGAAATGTCCTTCTTTATCCCTTCTGACTAACTTTGGCTTGAAGTCTGCTTTATCTGAATTGAGATGGAAACCCCTGCTTTTTTACTCAGTCCATGTGCATGGTATGCTTTTTCCCAACCTTTCACCTTTAGTCTGTGGGCATGTTTTTCTATGAGATGAGTCTCTTGAAGGCAGCATATCGTTGGGTCTTTCTTTTTAATCCAGTCTGCCAGTCTATGTCTTTTGACTGATGAGTTTATGCCATTTACATTCAGGGTTATTATTGAGATATGACTTGTATTTCCTGCTATTTCAGCTTTTTTGGTTTTTTTAGCTTATCTTTGTTTCTCCTTTGATTGACTCTTTCTTTAGGGTAATTCCTCCCCATGATGACTGAGATTGTTATTTTTCATTTCTTCCTCTTTGAATATTTTGTTGAGAATGTTCTGTAGGGCAGGCTTTCTCTTTGTGAATTCTTTAAGCTTTTGTTTATCATGGAAGGATTTTATTTCATCATCAAACCTGAAGGTAAGTTTTGCTGGGTATAAGATTCTTGGTTGGCATCCGTTTTCTTTCAGAGCTTAAAATATGTTGTTCCAGGCCCTTCTTGCTTTTAGGGTCTGGGCTGAGAAATCTGCTGATATCCATATTGGTTTCCCCCTGTAGGTAATCTGATGCTTTTCCCTTGCAGCCTTTAAAATTCTATGTTTGTTTTGTATATTAGGTATTTTCATTATAATGTGCCTTGGTGTGAATCTGTTGTAATTCTGTGCATTTGGTGTCCTGTAAGCTTCTTGTAATTGATTTTCCATCTCATTCATCATATTAGGGAAATTTTCTGATAATATTTCCTTGAACAGATTATTCATACCCTTGGTTTGTATCTCTGTGCCTTCCTCAATCCCAATTACTCTTAAATTTGGCCTTTTCATGATGTCCCATATTTCTTGGAGGTTTCGTTCATGATTCCTAACCACACCTTCTCTGTGTGTTCAACTTTGTTTTCAAGATTAAATATTTTGTCTTCATTATCTGAGGTTCTGTCTTCCAAGTGATCTATTCTGTTAATTATGCTTTCTATTGAGTTTTTAACTTGGTTTATTGTTTCCTTCATTTCCTTGTTTCCTTCAAGAATTTCTGTTTGTTTTTTTCTCAGAATTTCTATCTCTTTATTGAAGTGATTTTTTGCTTCCTGCAGTTGCTGTATTAGCTGATTTTTCATAGTCTGAATTTGTCACATCATTCTCTTCTTGGATCATTTTAATTATGAACATTCTGAACTCCCTTTCTGTCATTCCTTCTACCGTGCTGTCTTTGGGTTCTCTTGATATATCTTGTAGGTTTGTTTGGGACACTTTCTTCCCGTGTTTTCTCATGCTGCTCGTGCATCTTCCCCTCTAGTAGTGCGAATCTGAGGGGTTGCAATTTCCCTGTGAATACTTAAAGTGTCTCTGCAGATTTCCAGTAACTCACCTGTTGTTTGAGAGGTGCTTGATCAAGCGATAACCCAAGAAAAGTGCTGTCCCGCTACCTCCAGTTTGGGAATGATCAATGTTTCTGGGAAGAGGCAGCCTAGTGTTGATAGACAATTAGATACAGCAAGGTGCTAGACTCCGGGCCAGGGTGTGGACCTGGGCACTAGACCAAGTTGGGGTGGTGTCACAGAACTCTGCTCAGTGAAGGAGACACTGGGCTTGAGAGCCCAGGCAGGCCTGACCTCCTCCATGGGGGCTCAAGCGGTGGCAGGTGGTTGCTCTCTCCTGGGGACACTGTAAGATGGCACCAAAGGCCCTAAGCTCCTTGCTGGAGTCAGTGACCCCAGCGGCTCCCGGCCAGACCTCTCCAGGGACCACGGTGCAGTGACTCGGAAGACCGGCCGCAGCTCAGAATCCCCAGGTAGCCGGAGACAGTCCCTCTCTGCCAGGGAAGCTACAAAATGGTGCTGAGGGGTCCAAACTCCCCGCCGGAGTCAGTGATCCCAGCGGCTCCTGGCCAGACCTCTCCAGGGGCCGTGGAACAGTGTCTCGGAAGACCGGCCGCAGCTCAGAATCCCCTGGTAACCGGAGACAATCCCTCTCTGCCAGGAAAGCTCAGCTCCGAGGACTGGGAGGTTGCTGGCTGGTGCCAGAGCCCAGCCAGTGACTCTAAAGCCGCTGCTATGGACTTTCACTCACTTGCTGGCTGGTGCAGACCCAGGTCGGTGACTCCAAAGCAGCTGCAGGGTCTGGCGCTCCCGGGTGGTAGCTGCCTGCGGCCGGGCTGAGCCCAGCCAGCAGAGTTGGTTCCAGAGCAGCGACTGGGGACCCTTATATGTGCTTTGAATATAAAATCTCGTTGAGAGCCATATTCCTGCTGTTTGAATCCCGAGCAAGTAGGAATCCACGGAGCAAGTAGGAATGCAGCCTTCCTCTAGCCCACCATCTTGAATCTCCCGACAAAACTTTAAATCATGATGTGTTGAAGGTATAAGGATAGCCTCGGCTCTTATCATTTCTAGTAAGGCAAAAACTAGAACCAGTTAATGGTTAGTGATTTTTTTAGAATAGTAGAACTTGATTTTTTTTAATTATACTGATGTCCATCACATTCCCTTGGAGCTTTACCACCTCCGCTTCTATGTAACCTCAAAAAAATGTTCTCAAGCTGAATATATAGATATATAGATTGTGTGTGAAATAGTAGCTGAACTTACAACTTAAGCAGTAAACTTAAAACTAAGCCTCAGTTCTTTGAGTCTGTGTTGCTTTATTCTTGTTGCCAACACTTTCACCTCGCCAAACTGCGACATGATCCCTGCTAAGGCTGCACCTCGACAGATTGGTGTCCACTCGTGGGGCACTTGGTATTTTATTTCATTTCATTCACTCAGGGGACAAGGGTAGGATCCTGTCCATGGTGCTGCAGACCCCTTGGTAGAGATAGGCCAAGTGAGAATAGACAGGTAATCACAGAACTGAGAAGCAATGCACCATGCCGAGAGCAAACAGAGAGCCCTTTTCTTTGTACAAGAATGTTCCCCATGGTTACCCCAAGAGGGTAGTTTAAGCTTAGCTACTTGGAAAAAATTAGAGGATGAAATGCAAGTTTATTATCTTAAGCATGGCTCTGAACATGTCCCATGATGCATTTGCCCATTGTGATTTGCTCAAAGATGCCATTGAGCCTACATATGAGGTTATGTATTTGAATAAATGAGACTCCTCTCTGGAGGAGACTCCACTGTTGTCTACAAAAGTCCCTAATTATAAGACATTCGAGTCATCTAGTAGTTCATCCAACTCAGAGAATGACAAAAGCGAAGGGGACAAACTTTTTCCCTTGGATGAGGAAGATTTAGAGGAAGCAGCAGCCAGTTATCACATCGAGGATCAACCTCCTATGGTCGCTCTATTGTGGCTTTTGAATCTCCTAAAGAAGAGTAAAAAGAAAAAATCAATAAAGATAAAAGATAAAGTAGGATTCTTAGGGGTTGCTCAAGCCTGAGCTGCAGAGGAGGCATGTTTTGTTTGGTAATTTCTAATTGGGATGATGATGAGGAACCTACATGGGACCCATTGCCTTTTAAAATTGTTGAAGAGTGAAAGCAGTTGTAAAAGATTTTGGACTTACATCTCCATATGCCATACAACTGGTAGATGGTATAGGGGCTAGGATATAGCTCAGTTGGTAAAGTGGTTGCCTCTCAAGCACAGAAAAAGAAAAAAAGGGGAAAAATCATTAATTGCAATATGGCAAAAGAAGTGAGGTCCCAACCCAAAGTTAAAAAAGCCTTATTTCAAGACCCTAGCCTCAACTTGCCTATGCAGCAAAAATTTAACATGCTTATCACTGAGAGAACAATAATCCTAACCAGTCCAAAAACTGGTGGCATATGTCAGTAAGGAATATGATATAGCAACCCCACTCCTCAAAAGTAGTGAAAGATAATGTTTCACAATTCTCTACATCCAAACCTGACCTGATTAGCAACCAGGGAAAAAAGGGTTAAAAAGTCATAGGCAATTTCCCTGCCTACCCTTGCAAAAGTCCACTCTAGATTGTAGATCAGCAGGCTTAACAAAGGATCAACTTTAGATAGAAGAAATAAAAAGGGTGTCCATTTTAAACTTCTCTTGGGCTGCAACACAGAAAAATGGTTTTAATTCTCTCTCTTTCTCTTTGTCTTTCTCTCTCTCTCTTTTTCTCTTTCTTTCTCTCTCATGCTATTTTTACTAAAATAATTAATGGCCATTATAATTTTTTCTCCTAGGACTCTTGTTTTCATTTTTCTTAAATGTTAAATTTTTGAAACTCACAATTTTGATCCTGCGTAACTAGGTTAATCCTTTTTTTAATTAGTTCTTATTTTCAACTCTAAAATTATTTTTGATCTATAACATTGCAATGGAGATTCACATACAAAAAATGACAAAGGCCTTTTGTGTGTGTATGTATATGTTTGTGTGTGTGTGTGTATGTGTGTATATTGTGTTCTAATGTGTCCAAAATCTATGTACATGGTATCAGATTGACATAAAGAATGCTCAAAAAATTAAGATTAAAAGAAAATGGTTCCGCATATTTTTAAGTCACGTGATTTAAAAAGGTTTAATTTAAATTGGGTAAACAAGTGTAAATAAATTGTCTTTAAAATCACTTAATTCACAAGTCTCTAGGTGGTCAAACTAGTAAAATGTCTAAAATGTTAATTGATATTAATCAATTGTTTCTAGGACTTTTCTTCAATAGGAGATGGCAAATACTATTCAATACACTTATCTAATACCTTGGTTTTTACAGTAAAATAAGTAAATTAGATTTGGTATATACAAAATTAATCAAATGTGTTTGTTAGAGACATCTGGTTAATTTACAAAGTTAAAATGCTAACTGTTAAATATCATTGAATACTCTTAATGCTTAAATTCCAGGGGGTAACATACTTAAACATTGTTGGTGTTTTCATGGATTAATAAATAAGAAGAAAGGGTTTATTACTTTGTGTCATCACTAAAAACAAGGTTACTAAAAATTAAGTTCTAACAAATACAATTCCATATATATATATATATATGTATATCCAAAAGTTTCAACTGTTTTAAAGTACTATAAATAACATAAAATATTTCACCTTATTAAATGAAGTAATTTATCTAAATTCAGAAATTTTATGAGAGTTGTTTCAAAATGTGAGCAAAAATGAGTCAACAGATATGAAGGGGAGAATAGAAGGTTCTAAGTGTGGAAAAATATTCAGCAGAAGAAAAAATAAAATGTTTCTGCATAAAAAGTCTTTGTGATGAAATACATAAGGATCTAAATAAGTGATAAAATGGTCTGTGTAAAAATAATGGGCAAATTTCAACAAGTTTCTGTGTAACTAAGTTGGTTGTATGTATATGAGACAATTAGTTAAAAGCTATTTAAGATTTTTTCATAAGGTCAAATATTAATGTGCTAATATAAACCAAAATTTAATCTATACATTAAAATAACAAAGATTTCTTTAAAACACTAATTTACTCTTAACATTGTGCTTGTTAAGTTTTATTCTTTAGAACAATTAGTCTTAATAATTGGGATTTATACAATTATGGTTAAACAACAACTGTCTTTTCATGGTTATACAGGACTCAAGAACAATTATTGACACCATGGAAACTAGGGGTGCCCTACAACCTGGGCTCCCCTCTCCAGTTGCAATCCCTAAAGGATTTCATATTGTGGTGATTGATTGCAAGATTGTTTCTTTACTATCCCTTTAGCACAGCAGGATTGTAAAAGGTTTGCCTTTAGTCTGTCTTCTCCAAATTTACGATGTCCTTATCAAATGTTTCAATGGAAAGTTTTGCCCCAAGGTATGAAAAATAGTCTCTCTTCGTGTCAAAAATTTGTTGATCAGGCTATAGAACATATAAGGAGAGAATTCCCTAGACTATATTTAATTCATTACATGGATGATATTCTTTTGGCTCATTCTTCCTTTGATACTTTACAAACTATACTTAAATTATTAATGAAAATATTGGCATCATGGGGGCTTATAGTTGCTCCCCCAAAAATTCAGTTACACCCTCCCTATAATTATTTGGAATGCATTATTAATACCCAAAAAATTACTACTCAAAATTTACAAATAAGAACTGATAAACTGTGTACTTTAAACAATTTTCAGAAATTATTAGGGGATATAAACTGGATAAGACCATACTTAAAAATTACTACTGCTGATTTAAAATTTTTATTTGAAATATTAAAAGGAGAGGCTAATCTGGCCTCACCTAGACAACTGACAGAGACTGCAAACGAGCACTAGTTAAAGTGGAACAAGCAATTCAAACTCATCAATTACAAAAAATTGATTATAATCAGCCTTGGTCATTTATTGTAAAAAAAAGTCTTATACTCTTACAGGTTGTTTTTGGTAGGATGAACCAATAGAGTGGATACATTTACCTGCGACTTGAAGATTGTTCCTTCCTATCCTTCACAGGTTGCCTTATTAATAACTAAAGCCAGCCTTAGAAGCAAAGAACTATTTGGCCTAGAAATGCATTCAATTGTTATTCCTTATATCAAAGAACAATACTTACAATTATGCCAATTAGAAGATCAATGGGCTGTTTCTTTTCACGGTTACAAAGGACAAATATTGTTTCATTTGCCTAATCACCCACTTTTACACTTTATTAATCAAACAGATTATTTTTCCAGTAAAGACTTCTCTTAATCCTATTACTCATTCAGCTTCCCTTATATTTACAGATGGGTCATCTAATGGAAAAGCTGTTACTATAATTGATCAATTGCCTCCTATTATTCAATTTATTATTATTCAGGGGAAACTTCAGTCCAATGAACTGAGATTATTGCTGTTATTACTGCCTTCAGAACTGTGTCACAACCTTTTAATTTATATACAGATTCCCAATATATTGTTAATTTGTTTCCAGCCATTGAGATGGCCACACTTTTGCATTCTTCATCTATAGTAACAAAATTGCAAGAATTACAAACATTAATTCATCAAAGAACTAATCCCTTTTTTATAGGGCATATTTGAGGACATTCAGGTCTGCCAGGACCTCTTGTTCAGGGAAATAAAAAGGCTGATATACTAACAAAAAATGTTATTATTTTTACAGCTATGGAAAATGCAATAAAGTCACATAAACTTCATCATCAAAATGCCTCTGCATTACAACACCAGTTTCATATTACCGGGGAGCAAGCCAGGCACATTGTTATGTCATGTAATACTTACCCTGCTTTCTTTCCTTCTCCACAGATGGGTGTAAATCGCTGTGGATTACAACCTAATAAACGGTGGCAAATGTTTATGTTTGGCAAATGTATATGAGGATGTTACTCATATACCTGAATTTGGCAAATTGTCTTTTGTTCATGTCACTGTTGATACTTATTCTCATGTTATTATTGCTTCTGCCAGGACTGATGAAGCTAATAAGGATGTGTCTCAACATTTATTTTTATATTTTGCTTCTTTAGGAATGCCTGCAAAAATTAAAACTGACAATGGACCTGCCTATACATCTAAATCCTTTAAAAAAAATTGTGATATGTTTAACATTTCTCATTCAACAGGAATCCCCTAAAATCTCCAAGGACAAGCAATTATGGAATGAGCTCATCAAATTTTAAAAAGACTAATATCTAAACTACAGGAAGGGGAATTAAAGTATAGCTTTCCTCATCATATTATACAACACGCTTTATTTGTAATTAATCATTTAAATTCTGACTCTACAGGAAGGACTCCAATGATGAGACATTGGGATGAGAGTCCACCACCTAAATTTATGATTAAATGGAAAGATTTACTTACAGGACAATGAAAAGGGCCTGATATGTTGTTAGCATCAGGTCAGGGGTATGCTTGTGTGTTTCCACAGTATGCAGAATCTCCCTTGTGGATTCCAGACCGATTAGTCAGGCACTATGAGCCAGTCTTACAGGAGGAGAACTCCACCACAGTCTTGTCCTCAGATCATACTGACCCCAGATGAAGAGCTGACTTACAAGCTTCGTTGGCTCCGTCTAGCTCCTTGACAATCAGCCACCACTGAATGTCACCTTTTCCTACTTGGGGCCAACTCAAAAATCTCACTACTAGAGCTGAGCAAGTTGTATTGTCTCAGGGAAAGCAATCTACACCTGAGACATTGTTTATGGCTATGTTGGCTATCCTTGCTAGTCAGGTAATTGTTTGCTCCGCTGACCAGGCCTATTGGACATATTCTCCAGATACTTCTTTTTTACACCTCTCCTCCTGGAGCAGAGTTAATTTAAAGGTTTTTACCAGTCATCCCCAATTGTTGGGAGGCATTTCTGATTCTTTAATACCATTTCATTCAATGGAGTGGTGGATGAGACTCCTTTATGTTTTCCAGGGATATTGAGAAATTTCCTTTAGGTTGTTTGCCTCTTAGCTATCATACTTATCTTACTGACTCACCTCAGAGTGACCCTTCTAAATGATATTTATGATCCTTAAAGATGACCTCTATTGGTTATACTAATTATAATGAAACCTATGTTAATGTTTCTGTTCCATCCGCTATTGAGATATGTGAAAAAACAGCTACCAAAATGGATCTTTATTAGAATCTAGTGGATATTGACACAGGTTTTCCAAAATGGTTTGAATGTGGCTTTCCTCATTTTGCTCAAGTTTATTCACCTCTTATGTCTAATACTAAAATTACGGATTGGTCTGTCTCAGCTCCACAATCTGATTATATGTGATATTTACAAACAAAGTGGAATAACTTTATTTTTTATGATAATTTACCTTATTCTGAACCATTATGTAGATGGTTTACACCTGGTTGGGTGACACCAATTTACAAAAGCATTTTAAAAAATGGCAAACATGCCTATTTTCCTAATTTACACCATCTTTTAGCTGCCTCTAATGTGATAGCACTCACTAGACCCAATCTTTCAAAATTTAATGTTAAAACTTGTGTAAATGCTCCACATGCTATTTTACTTGCTAATCAAAATCATCTTAGCATATCTAAGGATAAGGAATCACATTCTAATCAATGTGATTATTGTATCCTAACTAATTCTATTAATGCTACTTCTCCAAAAGGTTATACTGTTTTCATGATAGTCCATCAACCTTCTTGTGCTGTGTTACCTGTGTTGTTAAAAGTGGCATGATGACCCTGGTACAGAAGTTCTTGAAAGGCTGAACGAGTTAATGAGGCCTAAATGATTTGTAGCTGCCCTGATTTTAGGGATAACTGCATTGATAATTATTGTAACTGCTTCAGCTGTATCTACTACTGCACTTGTACAAGAAATTCACACTGCCTCTCATGTTAAGGACTTATCTCACAATATATCTATTGCCTTGGCTGCACAGGAAAAGATTGACAAAAAATTAGAAACTAGAATTGATGCTCTTGAGGGAGCCATTTTATACATTGGTAATCAAATCCGAACTATTAAGATTCAAATGAGTACTAGATGTCATGCTAATTATAAGTGGATTTGTGTGACACCTTTAAAGGTCAATGATAGTGCTAATTGAAACATGTACAAAATCACTTACTAGGAGTATGGAATAATAGTAATATTGCTCCAGATATTGCTATGCTACAATCTAAGATTAGGGATATTAGTCAGTCTCATTTGGAAATCAACCCCTCTGCTAATCTGGCTCAACACATTTTTGATAAAATAAAGGAGATCATTTTTAATAATACCTTTATTCAAGACATTATAGAAATTGGACTCAGTGTTTTTTGTGTTCTAATTATGCTTCTTCTTCCAGTCATCATCGCCTGTACCTGAAGAGCAAAAAAAAATTTACAAATCCAGATTGAAACCATCAAATTTAAAAATAAAAAAGGGGGAAATGCCACACTCACCACTATTCCCCTCAGTTCTTGACATGGTTCCACTGGGAATAATGAAGATTCTTGCACTGTCTAATGTTCTGGGAAATGTGGACATGGCATGCTCCTTCTTGTCTTTGTAGAAAATTAGACAGTAAGTGATTTGGAACATAGCAATAACACCGCTCAAACCTTAATTGATTTAATATTAATATTACCTTAAGCAAACAGAAAAAAAGCTGTGGATCAGATCAACAAGAGTTATTGTCCATTGCTCTCAGTTAGCTTAATGCAGCCAGACTGCCTGTCTGCTTTAGCCCAAACCACAATGTTCTCCACTCTTAGTGAAACTGTTTTCACAGTTCAGGGACCACAGTGGACTGCATATAAGGTTGATGGGAAGCTGTATCTTGGGTGTCTTTTAACTATTAACAAAAGGAAGCTCCACTTTATATACAATAGACAGGTCAAAAGGTATTTATGCTGCATATCAGCCTCCCAGAGATGTCTAAAGTACAGCTGTTATCCTTGACATAACTTTAAATCATGATGTGCTAAATCTATAAGGATAGCCTCAGCTCTTATCATTCCTAGTAAGGTGAAAACTAGAACCAGTTAATGGCTTAGTGATGTTTTGTTTAGAAAAGTAGAACTTGATTCGTTTTGATTATACTTACACCCATCACATTCTATTAGAGCTTTACCACCTCCCCTTCTATATAACCTCAAAGAATGTACTCAAGCTGAATATACAGATATATATAGATCGTATGTGAAACAGTAGGTGAACTTACAACTTAGCCGTGAAACAGTAAACTTAAAACTAAGCCTCAGATCTTTGAGTCTGTGTTGCTTTATTCTCGTCACCAACACCTTCCCCTCACCAAACTGCAACACGACCCCTGCTGAGGCTGGACCTCAGCACGAAGTCCTCCAAGATGATGGGAAGTTGCCCTTGACCACATTTCACACTGTCGCTTGAAGATGTGCCTTGTGCCTGATCTAGACATGCTAAAAAGTTTCCTCTCTTCTCATGAAAGCAGCGAGTGACATATCAGAGAAGATCATGGAAATATTTCAATATGTGCTTTCCAGCCACAGTTCAGAAAGATAATAGAAATCCTGGGCATGCTACATCACCATAAAAACTCAGCCACTCAAAGAATGGTGTGGAAATGGTGGAATGTGAGTGGTGGAATGAGGTCCTCTGTGTAGTTGTAATTGACATCCATTAAAACTGTGTTGGTTTTTCATGCATTGGTGAGGAGTCTGTCTGCATTGCATCACAAAAGGACTGTTTGGGTTATTCAAAGAGGAAGTGTCCACACTTCTCCAAGTTTCCACAGTCGTGTTGGCATGGACAAGCTGATAAGTCCAGAGATGGTGTACTGACATTAGTAGGAAAGGGGATCACCCAGAGAACATGAGGGAACCATGTAGCTCAATGGAGAGTGAGCACTGTTAGGTGAAGGGCATACACCCAAAATCCCCAGAGGGTACTGAAAGCTGGAGGGAGAGAAGCCCTCACCAACAGGACTCAGAAGACCCTGAAGAAAGGTGGGGGAGGGAAGATTAAGTACAGGTCCCAGGAAAGACCGAGCACTGCTAGGCAATGAATGCTCATCCAGAGGTCCAAGAGTTTACTGAGTACTGCTGGATAAAAGCTACTCTCCCAGAGGACACAGAGGAGACAGAGTACTGGAGGGTTTGTCACACTCCAAAACAATATTCAGGGAAAACTAACCACATGTGTGTGAGTGGTGCTTACCACAGAACTCAGATGACATTGAGGAATGCTGTGTGAAGGTTGATTAAGGACAAGATCCAAAGAGGACTGAGTACTGTCAGTTAGGGGTGTTCACCCACACAACCTCGGGGAGTCAGAGAAAGGATTGCCTTGGGGAACCTTGAACAGGAGAGAGATGACCGAGCCCTGTGGGTTGAGGGGTGATCACCCAGAGGACTCAGAGTACCCTAAGCAATGGTGGATAAGGGGAGATTTAAGGCAGGACTCAGAGATGACTGAGTACTGGTGGGATGGGCACATACCCATAGGACTCAGAGGACGCTGAGCAATGGTTGTTGAGAGGAGATTTAGGGAAGAACCCAGAGAAGACAGAGAAGAGACAGATGAGGGGTGCTTGACTGTGGAACCAGAGGAGTAGGAGGTCATCTTGGAGAGGGGTTCTCACCTATAGAGCCCAGAGTTTTTGGAACCTTTTTGATAGTATCCCAATGGCCAAAGTGTCAGTGACCTCGGGGATGGTGTGAATGGTCCTATTTCAAAGGTTTGAAGAAGTCTTACACAATGACAGGAAATTGTCATTGGCCACATTTCACACTGTCTTTTGAAGATGTGCATTGTGCCTGACTCAGATGTCATAGGATGTTTCTTCTCTTCCCAAAAGAGAGCAGCCAGTGATATATCAGAGAAGACCCTGAAAATATTTAAGTATATGCTTTCTATCCACTGTTCTGAAAGATGTCAGAAATCCTGGGCATGCTCCATCAACCATAAGAACTCAGCCACATGAATAAAGGTGTGGAAATGGTGGATGATGAGAGGTCCTCAGTGGTGTGGGATTTGACATCCATTAAAATAGTTTGGGGTTTTCAGGCATTAGTGGGGAGCCTTTGTGTATGACATCATCAAAGGCCTATTGAGGTTGTTGGGAAAAGGATGCATCAACATCTCTCAAAGTTTCCACAGTCGTGTTGGCCTGGGAATGTAGATAAGGCCAGAGATGGTGTACTGACATTGGCCAGAGTGGGACTTATCCAGAGATTTCATTGGTGAAATCTAGGGTTTCTTAGGGATCAGTGGAGATTGATGACTGGTGGCTGAAGTATGCCCACCAAAAATAACCACAGAGGACCCTGAAAAATGGATTCAGAGAACCCTGAAAAATGGAGCAGGAGGAGAGAATGAAGACAAGATCCATTGAAAAATGAGCATGGCTGGGACAGGGTTGCTCACCCCAGGATAGAGTAGACCCTGAGCAATGGTGGGGGAGGTCAGGTTAAGACAGAACCCAGAAAGGCTGAGCAATGCTTGGCTACCTATGATCACACACAGGAGGCAGATGAGGCTTAGATAAGATTGGGTACAGGATCTTTGCACATGCCACAAAGGACACTGAGTACTACTGAGTGAGGGGCCCTGATCCAGAGGTCCCACAATATAATGAACACTACTAGATGAGGAGCACTCACCCAGAGGGCAGAGAGGAGACAGAGAACTGGAGGGTAAGTGGTACTCCAAAACAATATTCAGGGGTAATGGACAACCTGTGTGAGAGTGTCACTCACCACAGGACTCAGATGACACTAAGCAGTGGTGGGTCAAAGGGAGATTAAAGACAAGACCCAGAGAAGACTGAGCACAGTCAGGTGAGGTGCACCAACCCACAGAACACAAAAGAATCCGACCAAGGATTGCCATGGAGAACCTAGATGAGAACAGAGAGAGGACTGTACACTTTAAGCTGAGGAGCTGCAATCATAAGGACTCAGAGAAGAATGAGTCAGGTATGGTTAGGGAACTAAGAAAAAAGAAATAGAAGACTGAGCACTGTTAGGTGAGGGGCGCACACCCACTGGACCCAAAGGAGATTGAGTAAAGACAGGTTATGTGAACTTACCAGCTTCAACAAAGAAGGCTGAGCCATTATAGGAGAGGGGCTATCACCAAGAGGGCCAAGTAGAATCTGAGCACTATTGGGTGAGGGGCATTTACCCACAGAATTCAGAGTACCCTGAGCAGTGTTTGATGAGGGGAGATTTAGGGCAGGACCCAGAGATGACTGAGTACTAGTGGGAGAGGTGCGCTGATCCAATGGACTCAAAGGATGCTGAGCAATGGTGTTAGGTTGTAGAAAAGAATCCAGAGACTGAGAAAACATAGATGAGGGGTGCCTGACTACAAGATTGAGAGGAGATGGAGGTTTTTTGGGAGAGGGGTTCTAAATTTATAGGGCTCAGGAATTTTGGAACCTTTTTGAGAATATCCCTCAATCCAAACTTTCAGTGTCTTGATGTATGGTGGGAATTGTCCTATTTCAAAGATCTCCAAGATGATGGGAAATTGTCCTTGGACACATTTCACACAGTCTTTTGAAGTTGTACATTGTCCCTGACTCTGAGTTCCAAGGAGGTTTTGTCTCTTGTCAAAAGAGAGCAGTCAGTGATATATCAGAGAAGATCCTGAAAATACTTAAATATATGCTGTCCATCCAATGTTCATAAAGATTTCAGAAGTCCTGGGCATGCTACATCACCCATAAGAACTCAGGCTCTTGAGCAATGGTGTGGAAATGGTAGACAATGAGTGTAGGAACAAGGCCTAAGTGCTGTGGGAATTGACATCCATTAAAATTGTCCTATGTTTTGAAGCATTGGGGAGGAGTCTGTGTGCATGGCAGCACCAAAGGCCTATTGAGATTGTTGCAAAGAGGAAGTATCCATATTGCTCCAAGTTTCCAAACTAGTGTTGGCCTGTACACACAGATAAGGCCAAAGATCATGTACTAATTTTAGTCAGAATGGGATTCACCCAGAGATTTCACTTAGAGAACTGGGTTTCCTAGGGCTCAGTGGAATATGTGCACTGGTGGTGGAAGTATGTGCACCCACACTACCTACAGGGGACTGAGCTCTGTTGGGACAGGGACACTCACCCAAAGGACTCAGAGGAACTTGAAAAATGGTGCAGGAGGGGAGACTAAGGACAGGACATGGAAAGATTGAGCACTGGAGAAAGAGGGTTGCTAAGACAGAGAACACAGAAGAGTCTGAGCAATGGTGGTATAGCTGAGCTTAAGACAGAACCCAGAGAAGGCTGAGCAATGTTAGACTACCTATGATCACACACAGGAGCCAGATGAGGGCAAGATAAGTTTGGTTACAGGAACTTAGCACATGGCACAGGGGAGACTGAGCACTGCTGGGTGAGTAGCACACACCCAGAGGTCCCAGATTATACAAAGCAGTGCTAGATGAGGGGCACTCACCCAGAGGACACAGAGAAGACAGGGTACTTGGGCATAAAGGGCACTCCAAAACAATATTCAGGGAAAACTGAGTACCTGTGTGCAAGTGGCAATCACCAGAGGATTCAGATAACACTAAGCATTGTTGTGTGAATGTAGATTAAGGACAATAACTTGAGAGGATTTAGTAGTCAGATGAACAGCTCTCAACCACAGGACCCGGAGGTGTCTGAGCAAGGATTGCCATGGGAAACCTGGAACAGGACAGAAAGAAGACTGAGAACTCTAAGGTAAGGGGTGCTTACCAAAAAGACCAGGGGAAAAATGAGCAAGGAATGTTTAGAGAACTCAAAAAAGAAGAAACAGAGAAGACTGAGTATTGCTAGGTGAGAACCAGTCACATGAGGACCCAAAGAAGATGGAATTAGGACAGGTTAGGTGAACTTAGCATCTTAAACCAAGAATGCTGAGCCATATTAGGACAGGAGCTATCACCAATAGGACTCAGTGGAGTCAGAGCACTAGCTGGTGAGGGGCACTAACCAAGAAGTCTCAGAGTATCCTGAGCAATGGTGGATTAGGTGAGATTTAGTGCCTAATCCAGAGAAGACTCAGCACTGGTGGGAGAAGTACACTCAACCAGAGGACTCAGAAGACCCTTAGCAATGTTGGTTGAGAGGAGGTTTAGGGAAGAACACAGAGAAGACCGAGCAAAGATAGATGAGAAGTGCAAGAGTACAGGATCCAGAAGAGATGGAGGACAGTTGAAAGGGGATTCTCACCTATAGGGCTTAGTTTTTGGAACATTTTTGAGAGTATCCCTTGGGCCAAAGTTTCAATGACCTCAGGTATAGTGTAAATAGAGCTATTTCAAAGGTCTAAAGAAGTCCTCCATGATGATTGGAAATTGTTCTTGACCATAGTTCATACTGTCCTTTGAAGGTATCCATTGTGCTTGACTCAGAGGACCTAGGAGTTCTCCCTTTTTGTCAAAAGGTAGCAGTCAGTGACATATCAGAGAAGATCCTGAAAGCACTTAAATATATGCTTCCCATTCACTGTTCAGAAAGATGTCAGAAATCCTAGGCTGTTACCTCACTTATAAGAAATCACACACTTGAGCAATGGCATGGAAATTGTGAATGGTGTGTGGTGGAATGAAGTCCTCATTGCTGTTGGAATTCACAGATATTAAAATTGTCCTTGTTTTTCAGGCATTTGTGAGGAGCTTGTCTGCATGGCAGCACAGAAAGGTCTATTGTGGTTATTGGAAAGAGAAAATATCCACATTTCTCCAATTTATCACAGCAGTGTTGACCTGGACAAGCAGATAGGGCCAGAGTGGGTGATTGACATTATTCAGAGATTTCACTAAATAACACGGTTGCCTAGGGGTCATTGGAGAGGGGGCACTGTTGATGGAAGTGGGCCCACCCATAATACCCACAGGAAATTGAGCACTGTTTGGAGAGGGGTGCTCAACCACAGGACACAGAGGACCCCAAACAACGGTGCAGGACTGGAGGTTAAGGAAATGACCCAGAGAACACTGAGTACTGGTGGGACATGGGTGCTGACCCAGAGGACTCTGAAGATGTTGAGCAATGGTGGCACAGGTGAAGTTAAGACAGAACCCAGAAAAGACTGAGCAATGTTAGGCTACTTATGATCACACACATAAGCCAATGGAGGCTGCGACAAGATTGGCTATGGGATCATAGCATATGCCACAGAGGAGACTGAGCACTGCTAGGTGAGGTGCACTCACCAGAGGTCCCAGAGTATTCTGAGTACTTCTGGATGAATGACACTCACCCAGAGGACAGAAGAGACAGGGTGCTGGAGGGTAAGGAGTACTCCAAAACAATATTCAGGGAAAACTGAGCACCTTTATGTGGGGGGCACTCAACACAGGACTCAGATGACCCTGAGAAACAGTGTGTGAAGGGACATTAAGGATAGACCCCAGAGAATACTGACCACTGTCAGGTGAGGGTCACTCACCCACAGGATCCAGAGGAATCTGAGCAAGTATTGCCTTGAGGAACCAGGAAAAGGGCAGAGAGAAGACTGAGCAATCTAAGGTGAGGGTTGCTCACCAAAAGGTCCCAGAGAGGAATGAGCAAGGAATGGTTAGGAAACTCAGAAAGAACAAAGAGAGAAGAAACTCAGAAGAAGAAAGAGAGAAGACTGAGAAGTTTTAGGTGAGGGGCAGTCAACCACAGGACCCAAAGGAGACTGAGTAAGGGCAGGTTAGGCGAACTTAATAGTTTAAAAAAGAAGGCTGAACCATGTTTGGGGAGGGGCTATCACCAAGAAGACCCAGTTGAATCTAGAGCAATAATGGGATAGGGGCACTCACCCACAGGATTCAGAGTATTCTGAGCAATGGTGGATGAGGGTAGAATTAGGACAGGACCCAGTGTAGACTGAGAACTGAGGGGAGTGGGGCAATCACACAGAGGACTCGGTAGGCACTGATCAATAGAGGTTGAGAGTAGGTTTAGGGCAGAACCCAGAAAAGACAGAGCAAAAATACATGCGTGGTGCTTGACTACAGGATCCAGAAGAGATGGAGGTCTTTTGGAGAGGTGTCTCACCTATAGAGCTCAGAATTTTTGGAACCTCTTTGAGAATATCCCTCAGGCCAAAATTTCAGTGACCTCAGGTATGGTGTGTATGGTCCAATTTCAGAGGTCTAAAGAAATTCTACATGATGATTGGATATTGTCCTTTTCCACATTTCAAACTCTTTTGAATGTGGGCATTGTGCCTGACTCAGAGGTCTTAGGAGGTTTCCTGTCTTGTCAAATGAAAGCAGACATTGACATATCAGAGAAGATCTTGAAAATATTTCAATATATGCTTCCATAGCATATATTTGTGACATTCCAAGATGTCCCAAATCCTGGGTATGCTACTTCACCCACAAAAACTCAGCTATTTGAGCAATGGTGTGGAAATTGTGGTTGATGCCTTATGGAATGAGGTCCTCAGTGCTGTGGGAATTGACATCCAACAAATTGTCTTGGGTTTTCAGGCTTTGGTAAGGAGTCTGTCTGCATTGCAGCACAAAACATTCTATTGAGATTCTTGGAAAGAGCAAGTATCCACCTCTCTCCAAGATTCTACAGTAGTGTAGGTATGGGCATGCTGATTCATCCAAAGATGGTGGTGTGACATTAGTCAAAATGGGACTCACCAGAAATACCCCTGGAAGAATCAGGTTTCCTAGGAATCAGGAGAGAGTAAGCACTGGTCACAGAAGTGTGTTGACCCACAATACCCAAAAGGAAATGAGCACTGGTGGGAGAGGGTCGCACACTCACAGGACTCGGAGGACCCTGTTCGATGGTCAGGGAGAAGAGATTAAGGAAAGACCCAGAGGAAACTGAGCTCTGCTGCAAGATGGGAGCTCAACCCCAGGACTCAGAAGACTATGAGCAATGGTGGGTTAGTTGAGGTTAAGACAGAACCCAGAAAAGGCTGAGTAATGTGAAGCTACCTATGATCACACACAGCAGCCAGATGAGGCTGAGATAAGGTTGGCTATGGGAGCTTAGCATATTGCAGAAAGGAGACTGAACCCTGCTGGATGAGGGGGCTCACCCTGAGGTCCCAGAGTATACTGAGCACTGCTGTATGAGGAGGACTTTCACAGAGGACACAGAGGAGACTGGGTACTGAAATGTAAGCAGAACTCCAAAAAACTATTAGGGAAAACTGAGTACCTGTGGGTGATTGCACTCATCACAGGACTCAGAGGATACTGAGCAATGGCTTGTGAAGGGTGATTAAGGACAGGACCCAGAGATGACAGCACTGTCTAGTGAGGGACGCTCATCCATGGGAACCAGAGAAGGCTGAACAAGGAATGCCCTAAGGAACAAGAAATGGGACAGAGAGAAGTCTGAGACCTCTAAGGTGAGGGGTGCTCACCAAAAGAACCCTGAGAGGAATGAGCAAGGAATGGTTATGGAACTCAGAAAAAAAGAAACAGAGAAGACTGAGCCCTGTTAGGTGAGGGGTGCTCACTCACAGTACTCAAAGGACACTGATTAGGACAGGTTAGAAGAACTTATTAGCTTTAACAAAGAAGGCTGAGTCATATGAAGAGAGGGCCTAACACCAAGAGGACTCAGTGCAATCAGAGCATTAGTGGGTGAGGGGCACTCACCTACAGGACTCAGAGTACCCTGAGCAACATTGGATGAGGTGAGATTTAGAGTATGACCCAGAGAAGACTGAACACTGGTAGGAGAGCGGCACTCAACCAGAGGACTCGAAAGATCCTGAGCAATGGTAGTTGAGAGGGGGTTTTGGACAGGAACCAGAGAAGACAGAAAAAAGAGATGTGGGGTGCTTGACTACAGTAAACAGTGGAAACAGAGTTCTTTTGGGAGTGGGTTGTCACTTATAGGGCTCAGAGTTTTTGGAACTATTATGAGAGTGTTCCTCTGGCCAAAGGTTCTGTGACCTCAGGTATGGTGGGCATGGTCTTATTTCAAATGTCTGAATATGTCCTCCATGATCATGGGAAATTGTACTTGGTCATATTTCACACTGTCTTTTGAATGTGTGCATTGTGCCTGACTCCAAGGTTCTAGGAGGCTTTCTCTCTTGTCAAAAGAGAGATGCCTGTGACATATCAGAGAAAATCCTGAAAATATTTAAAGATATGCTTTACATTCATAGTTCAGACAGATATCAGAAATGCTGGGCATGCTACTTTACCCATAAGAATTCAGCTATATGAGCAATGGTTTGGAAATTGTAGATGATGAGTGGTGGAACTAGGTCTTCAGTGCTGTAGGAATTGTCTTGGGTTTTCAGGCATTGGGGAGGAGCCTGCCTGCATGGCAGCATCAAAGGATTATTGAGGTTGTTGCAAAGAGGAAATATCCACATCTCTCCAAGTTTCCACATTAGTGTTGGCCTATACATGTAGATAAGGCCAGAGATGTTGTACTGACATTAGCTGGAATGGGACTCATGCAGAGATTTCACTAAGAGAACCAACTTACCTAGGGCTTAGTAGAGAGCGAGCACTGGTGACAGAAGTGTAAGCACTCTCATTACCCAAGGGGAATGAGCACTGGTGAGACAGGGGCACTCACCCACAGTGTGCAGAAGACTGAGCAATGGTTCAGTAGGGGAGATTAAGGATAGGACCCAGGGAAGACTGAGCACTGGTAGGATAGGGACTCTTACCCACAAGACTCAGAAGACCATGAGCAATGGTGGGGTAGGTTTAAGACAATACCTTGAAAAATATGAGCATTGTTAGGCTATGATCACACACATGAGCCAGAGGAAGCTAAGATTTGCTATGGGAATATAGCACATGGCACAGAGGAGACTGAGCATTGCTGGGTGAGGTGGGCTTACCCAGAGGTCCAAGTTTATACTGAGAACTACTGTATGAGATACACTCACCCAGAAGACACAGAGGTGATAGAGTACTGGATGGGGAAGGAACACTCCAAAGCAATATTCAGGGAAAACTGAGAACCTGTATGAAAGTGGTGCTCAGCAAAGGACTCAGATGACACTGAACAATAGTGTGTGAATGGACATTAAGGACAGAACCCAGGGAAACTGAGCACTCTCTGGTGAGGAGTGATAACCAACAGGACTGAGAAGGATCTGAGCAAGAATTGCCTTGGGGAACCTGGAACAAGACAGTATACTGAGTACTCTAAGGCGAGGGTCGCTCACCAATAGACCCATATTGGGATGAGCAATGAATGGTTAGTAAACTCAGAAAAAAGAAACAGGAAGACTGAGCACTGTTAGGTGAGGGGTGCTCACCCATAGAACAAAAGAACATTGAATAAGGACAGGTTAGGTGAACTTAGCAGCTTAAACAAAGAAGGTTGAGACATGTTAAGACAGGGGCTATCCCCAAGAGGATCAAGTGAAATAAGAACACTAGTGGGTATGGGATGCTCACCCACAGGACTCAGAGTACCCTGAGCAATGGTGGATTTGGGGAGATTTAGGGCCAAACACAGAAAAGACTGAGGAGAGATTGATGCTGTTTGCTTGACTACTGGATCCAGAAGAGACAGAGGTCTTTGTGGAGATGGGTTCTAAACCTAGAGGGCTTAGAATCTTTGGAAATATTTCAAGAGTATTCTTCAGGCCAAAGTTTCATTGACCTCAAGTAGGGTGGTTATGGTCTTATTTCAAAAGTCTAAACAAGTCCTGCATGATGATTGAAAATTGTCCTTGGGCACATTTCACATTCTTTTTTGAAGGTGTGAATTGTGCCTGACTCAGAGTTCCTAGGAGGTTATATCTCTTGTCAAAAGAGAGCAGCCAGTGAAATATCAGAGAAGATTCTGAAAATACTTAAGTATATGATTTCCATCCACAATACAGGAAAATATCAGAAATTCTGGGTATGCTACATCAGTCGTAAGAACTCAGTCACTTGAGTAATGGTGTGGAAATGGTGAGGATGAGTGGTGGAATGTGGTCCTCAGAATTGTGGTAGTTGATCCATTAAAATTGTCTTGGGTTTTCATGCATTGGTGTGGAGCCTGTCTGCATGACAACACCAAAGGCCTATTGAGGTTGTTGGAAACATGGATAATCCACACATCTCCAAGATTCCACAGTAGTGTTGGCCTGGATATGCAGATAAGGCCAGAGATGGTGTACTGACATTAGCTGGAATGGGACTCACCCAAAGAATTCACTAAGAGAACTGGGTTTCCTAAGGCTCAGTTGGAGTAAGCAATGGTGGCAGAAGTGTGCCCAATCCCAATACCCACAGGGGACTGAGCACTGGTGGGTGAGGGGAATTTCCCCAGAGGACTCAGAGGACCCTGAACAATGGAGCAGAAGGGGAGTTAAATAAAGGACACATAGAAGACAGAACACTGGTAGAGAGTGTCACTTACCGCCAGGACTCAGAAGACCATGAGACATGGTGGCATTCCTGAGGTTACAATATAACCCAGAAAAACCTGAGCAATGTTAGGATACCTATGATCACACACATGAGCCAGAGGTGGCTGAGATAAAAGTGGCTACAGGAACTTAGCACATGTCACACAAGAGACTGAACACTGCTGGATGAGGGGCACTCACCCAGAGGTCCCAGAGTTTACTTAGCACTTCTACTTTAGGGGTACTGACCAAGAGATCACAGAGTAGACACAGAACTGGAGGGCAAGGGACACTCCAAAAAAATATTCTGGGAAAACTGAGCACATGTGAGTGAGTGGTGCTCACCACAGGTCTCAATGACACTGAGCAATAATTTTTGAAAGGAGTCTAAGGACAGGACCCAGAGAAGACTAAGCACTGTCAGGTGAGGGGTGTTCATCCACTGGACCCAGAGAAGTCTGAGCAAGGATTGGTGGGGAACCTGAAATAGTACAGAGAGAAGACTGAGCACTTTAAAGTTGACCCAGAAAGGTCAAATTGACCCAGACAGGAATGAGAATGGAATGGTTAGTGAATTCAGAGAAAAGAAAGAGAAGACTGAGCACAGCTCGGTGAGGGACGCTCACCCACAGTACCCAAAGGAGACTGAGGATGGACAGGCTAGGCAAACAGCAGCTTAAACAAAGAAGGCTGAGCCATGTTAGGTGAGAGACTTTCACCAAGAGGACCCAGAGAAATCAGAGCAGTAGTGGGTGAGGGTCGCTCACCCACTGGATTCAGAGAACCCTGAAGAACATTGGATGAGGGAAGATTTAGGGCAGGACCTAGAGGAGACTGAGCACTGGTGGGAGAGGGACACTCACTCAGAGGACTGAGAAGACCCTGAGCAAATGGTCACTGAGAAGATTTTTAGGACAGAACCTCGAGAAGACAGAGCAAGGAGAGATTAGGGGTGCTTGATTACAGGATTCAGTGGAGATAGAGGTCATTTGGGAGAGGGGTTCTCACCTATAAGGGCTCAGAGTTTTGGAACCTTTTCAAGAGTGTTCCTCCAGTCAAAGTTTCAGTGACCTCAGGTACTTTAGACCCATTTCAAAAGTCTAAAGTAGACCTCCATGTTGATGGGAAATTGTCCTTGGCACATTTCACACTGTCCCTTGCAGGCATGCATTGTGCCTGTCTCCAAGGTCCTAGGTGATTTCTTCTTTTGTCAAGAGAGCAGACGTGACATATCAGAGAAGATCCTGAAAATACTTACATATGTGCTTTCCATTTACTGTTCAGAAAAATGTCAGAAATCCTGGTCATGCTACATCACTCATAAGAACTCAGTCACTTAATCAATGGTGTGGCATTGGTGGATGATGACTGTGGAACAATGTCCTTGGTGCTGAGGGAATTGCAAACCATTAAAATTGTGTTGGGTTTTCAGACATTGGTGAGGGACTTGTCTGCATGGCAGCACCAAATGCCTATTGAGGTTGTTGGAAAAAGGATTTATCCACATCTCTCCATGTTTTCATGGTAGTGTTGGCTTGGGCATGCAGATAAGCTAAAACACAGAAGACAGTGTTCACTGTTTGAAGGAGGGTTACTACCAAGAGATTCCAGTAGTGTCTGAGTGCCCCTCACCCACAGGACTCACAAGAAGCTGAGCAATGCTGTGTGAGGGGATACTTAGGGTAGGACCACCAAGAAGATTGAGAACACCATGGTGAGGTGTGCTCAACCATAGGCCATAGGAGACTGAGTCCTACAGGCCAGGGGACCTGGCTCACAGGACAGTTTATGTCCTTATACTCATGTGAATGTACCACTCACTGCTCTCCAGTTTTCCCCACTTCTGACCTTGGTGCTGATCTGTGGCCTCATAGGATCCTCACTGCATCCTCTGCTGCCCAGTACCCTCTCCCCATGGTGATCTGGGAACAGTGTCCAGCAGTGTGTGGTGCCTGCCCAGCCTCTCTCCTTAACTCCCATTCAGTTTGTGATGTCATAATGACCTAGGGGAAGGGGCGGGTACAGCTGGTTTGCTACCAAGGACTTGGAGAGGGTGTAGGGACCCCAGGATTGACTGTCCCACAGTGTAACCTTTCTTGGACCTAATTACCTCTGCTTCCACTGGCTACAGTCAGAAATCCAAAGAGCCTTGCTCTCATCTGTTTCTGACCCTGTTGTCCCTGAGATTTAGGAATGATTGGTTTGAGGGTGTTGTTCAGGCATCAGGGTTGGGGTCACAATGTGACTTAAGACTGGATAGTAGACCCTCAGTTTTCCATCCAGTCCGTGCTGGAGCTGGGGGCCTTGTTTCCCCACCTTATCCATAGGATCCCAGACCTAGTCTCTAACCCTTGTTTCCTCACTTTCAGCCCTGGGACCCCTAGTCTCCCCTTCTCCCCTGCCCCCTCCAGCCCTTACCTAGCAGGATCACACACTTGGTGCCTGACCCTGCTGGAAATACACCCAGACATGCTGTACCAAGTCTTCTCACCCTGACAGCAGGAGTCCCACAGGCTCCTGTGAGGTCCTCATTGGCAGGTGGGAAGAAAGCCCACCACAGGACCTGAATCTGTCCTTGTCCCAAGGGCTCCTCAGCCAGGGGCACCTGTGACCAGACAGAGCCCCTCCAACAAAGACCTGCCCAGTGTCCAGTGTGACTGAGTGGGGCATGTCATTATTACTACGCTACCTCCCCCACAGGCTTCCCCAGGAGCTGGTGTTTTAGAGGAGTCTGAGATGCCTAGAATCCTGGGGAGGGAAAGGGACCCTGTGTGGCTGCAGGACAGCAGCACAGCTGGAGGTGCCTCAAGCAGAGGGGCCCAGGTGCCTTCTCCTCCTCACTCCATGTTCCTCCTCCCTCAGAATCTCTGGGGTTTACCAAGAACTGCAGGGAGCCTGGTGATGATTAGAGGATCAGTTTTCCCAAACCCCAAGTCCTCAAGCATCAAGCTCATGGTATGTTCTCATCCCAGGGGCAGCCTCAGCCTGGACCCTGCCCTGAGCCCCTCTCCCCTCATCTCCTGTCCCTTGTCAGTGTGGGGAGGGCCCTTGGGCTGGCACTTGAGGTGCTCCTCTTCTAAACTAACCCCTAGCTCTTTTTCTGCTTTATTTTGGGACACAGTCTCTCTAAGATATTCACTGTGGCTTCACACTTGATCCTCTTTCCTCAGACTCCTAAGTGTATGACATCATAGGTGGGGCATCCTCCCAGACTCAGCCACTTCTTGCTAAAAAGGAGACCTTCCTTCACAAAGGCCTGGTGTCAGGGAAGCCATAAGAGTCAGACCCACACTGAAGCCAGGGAGGAAGCAGTGTGTCTAATGTCACACATTCACACTCACTGGTGTGCTGAAGCTGAAACTGAGTCAGCTCACTATAAGAAGGGTTGAACCCAGAGCCCTGAAGAGTGCTGCCCACTCCTAGCTGGGCTCCAAGGGCTCACATGTCTGTCATCCCACCTTCACCCCCACCTCACAGAGCTCCAGGCTGGGTTGGCCTGCTCAGACTGATCACACAAAACTCCCCACAGTGGTCTTGGACCCCAGAAAGGAGGAAGTCTCAGCATGTGCACTGAGGATCCCCTGATGTGGGCTCCCTCAGAGTCTCCCACTTGTGGGCACATCTGCAGCTGGGGAACACGCTAGTGGATCAGAAATGCTTTCCTGTCTGGGTTTATGCACCATCACGGGTCTCTGTCCTAACTTGCACATGCACTACCAACTAGGCTCCTGCATCAGGTGCCCCAGATGGAGGCTCCCAGCAAGTCAGCAAACCCATGCCCCAGGACTCTGCCCAGTTTTGCCAGCTGATGGGATTTGCTGGTGTCCTTGGGAACCATGAAAGGGCTGTTTCCTTCAATGACCTCCTCCAGAAGCCCACCCAATATCCTCCATGGACTTTTCATGTTAGGTCCCCCAGAGTGGCAGTTGTGGGAGGCCCCTCAGCACAGGCAGGAGCTGGTACACGAGGGGGACACATCTGTGGCCTAGTTCCTTCCCTCCCAGAACCAAACCCCAGGGTCGCCTACATTCTGCAGTCTGCAACATAACTCAGAGGTTCCCCTGGCCCACAAGACCCCTGCAACCTCTCCTAGGAGAGACAGAGAGGGCCTACTGCTTGTTCCCCTGAAGAACTCTCCACCAGAGCTCTGCAGGGCAGAGCCCAGGGTTCTGCTGGCAGGTTCAGCTGCCAGTGCCTTTTCTGCTCAGAGCTCTCCTGCTTTTGACCCTGAGAGGTCACAGGGAGGCCTGCACACCTGGGGGCCTTGCCACACACTGCTGGTTTCTCAGGTCACATTTGACAAGGACTTTGTCCTTGACCACATTTAGTCCAGGCTCCTTTAAAACTGGGAATTTACAAGAAGCCCCAAATAGCTTTCCCCAGCCCTAACCATTGTCTTACTGACCTGTTCCTTCTTGTCTCTGCCAGGGCTTCCCACAGGCAATGTCCAAAAGCCAAGGATGGGAGGCCTGGTCTTCAGGGGATTGCATCCCTAGCTATGCTCTGCTCCACCAGACAGCAGCCTCCACCTTAAATGAATCTTCTGTGAGGTTGTGAGCAGATTCACTGTCTTCCCAGGAAGAGCAACTTACATTTCAATTTGGCTTCCCTTTTCATTTTGTTTTTCTCTCCTTCTTGAGGCAGGCCAGTAACTAAGTCCAGGCAGTGGGGACCCCAGGTTCAGGCTCTGGCCTGGGCCCAGGACAGAATTTGGCCAGGCTGGTGGGACTAGCACACTCTGCTGGAGTTACTGGATACAGCTCTCAGGGCCTAGCTCAGAGCTGTTGGTTCACAATGAGGGACAGGTAAAGATGGTCCCTGCAGCTAAAAGCTCAGTCTTGTTTCCTGACTTTCTTCCAGTGTTGATTCCAACACTGCTCCTGATAACATGGAAAAATGACTTTTGTGACTCTGGTCCCAAAGTCCAACCCTGGTTAATCCTTCCCAGTTGGTACAGAGGCACCCTCTCTCCAGTTCCTTGCCTTTGGTCTCTCCTTGAGACTTTTTGGGGCCTCTCTTTCCAGTCCAGGGGGGATCATTTTTGAACTTTTCTGAAGGGACCATTTGGGTGTCTGTGACTGTGGCCCTGTCTGCCTGAAAGAGGAGAGAGGCACAGCAACTGGGTTAGTTTAGGGAAAATGTTTGCAGACTGAGTACAAGAAGCCTGGAGAGAGACTGTTCAAGACCTCTCTTCCTTGGGACCTTCTGGGACCCCATCAAATGATGACAAGAGTCCATTTCAGAAGCACATAGCTTGCTCGTGGTGGTGCCTACAAAGTGGCCATGACCCTGGAGCCACCTGCACTCCTATTGTTCTTCCTCAGACATGTGCCAGGCTAGGAAAGAACACACTCAGCAGGACACTCACTGCCCCAAGCTCTGCTAGACCTGGGAGCTCAGCTCCCTCACCAGACCAGACCCTGCCAGGAACCTCAGCTGTCCAGAACCCACCTGAACTGACTGCCCAGAACTTCAGAGACTTTAGCCAGGATGTCCATGTCTGCCTCTGTTTGTCCTTTTGTACTTATGGGTTTGGGGCGTTTGACTGGTACATTCACTTTTTGGTTTTGCACACTTAAATGATACATTTGTTTTGTCTGAAAGGAGGCTTTTGACTCTCAGGCCCTCTGCTCCCTCACTGTATGCTGTGGTTATTCAAGTTCCTTAGGGAGCTGTTCCCCCATCAGCAAGTTAACTCACCTGCACCCTTGAATGGGAATCTGTATTCCTAAATAAGCCACCTTTCTTAAAACAGAGAAAGAAAGAAAATTCACATCAGACTGGACACTGAAGCCTTCTGTAGGGAATTAAGTAAGGGAAGAAATCTCTGACACAGGTCAGCATGCAATGGTTTTTTACCCCTTATTACATATGATTTTAGCCTTTTATACCTCTACAGACAAAGAAGGCAAAAAGCCAACAGCAATGAATTCCCAGGCAAAGCAGGCAAATTGCCAACAGCAATGGCTAGGGCCAATGTGCAACAGCCAGATAACCACTCCTTGAACTGTATCTTAATCTAACCTGACTGAACATTTTGAGCTTTGCCCTTTCTCAGGCCCAAAGAAACATTCTTGTCTGCAAGCAATGTTCTTTATCTATATCTGACCTTTTGGCAGACAATCCCCCACCAAGGACTACAAAGTATCTTATTTACAAGAGCTCCTGTAGTCATAACTTCTGATTTCTCTCTTGGCAGAAAATCCTGTTTGCAGGCAAGTCCCACCAAGGACCACAAAGCATCTTGTATGCAAGAACACCTGCAGCCATTACTTCTGATTCTCCACACCTTCTACAAGGACTTGCACACAGGATCCTAAAGTTGAGACTTGTGACCAAGTGGCCTCAGCTTGTTCACCTGGTCACAGCATGACTGGGATCTGACTGTCCCTTCACAGACTTGGCACATGTGTTGTTATGTTGCTGTGTCTCATGGCTCAGATGCTAAGATAGGAGGATCTCTGACAAATGGATTAATTTTGAATTGTTAGAGAAAATTAGGCTGTCCTCAGAATGGTAACACATTTTTGTTTTATTGTTTTCATTGGCTTGGGGTTGGGCTGCCTGCCAATCAGGAGCTTGCATGAGTCACCACCCTGTGCAGCCCCTGCAGCCATGAGGGAGGACCGACTCCTCTGCTAGTGTCCTTGCTGTGCTCCAGGCTTACGTGAGTGAACCAGGCATCCAGCAGGCCTGCCAGGGACAAGGGACCTCATCATGGGACTGTGTCTGCAGCTCATCCAGGTCACCCCTCCAGGTTCCCCAAGGGTGGGCAGAGGCCATGGTCTGACTGTGATTCTGTCTGAAGGGCCTAACTAACCCTACCTGCCTGGGTCCCTGCCCGGCACACCTGGGCCTGCAGTTCTACCCCTGCTCTGGCATCTAGAAATCCAAAATCCTCCCCAAATCCTCCCACAGTCTTGAGTTTCCCCTTGAGTGTTCCCAAGGGCACAGTGAAGGTTAATTTGAATTGTCAACTTCATTGGATTAAGAGATGCCAATAATTAAGAGGCTTCTGGGTGTGTCAATAAGGTTGTGTCTAGGAATAATTAGAATGTGGGATAGGAACTAAAGTGGATCCTCTCCCTAAACCTGGACTTCACTGTTCAATAGGATGGTGGCTTGGATGGAATAAAAGCTGGAAGAAGAAGGAAGCAGATGCAGATGTAAGCTCCACTCTTCTCGAATGTGTTCCCGATTGCTCCTTCAGTGGTCTAAGGATATTGGACTCTTGCTTCTTCACTCCTCCAAAACAGACTCTGCCAGTGATTCTCCAGGGAGTTTCCAGAAGGCTTGACCTTGGACTAGGGTAGCACTGTTGATCCTTCTTATTCTGGGGCTTCCACATCTTGGACTGCACAGCTGCTGGTTCTTCCAGCTCTCCAGCTGCAGATGGCCATTGTGGACTATCCTGCTTCTGGTCGTGTAAGCCAATCTAATGAATCCCCTTGTAGTATTCATACTTCCTCTTGATGCTGTTCCTCTAGAGAACCCTGACTAATGCAGGCACTCATGGTGTGCTCTGGCACACTCATCTATGTGTCTCAGGTCACCTGTCTCTCAGGGAGCAGAATCAGGTTGTGGGTAGACTTGAGTTGAAATGGACTCCATTCTCCCTGAATTTCAGTGTTTGTCACACCTGGACCTGTGTCATATCTAAGAACCAATTCTCCCTGGTCCACATGCAGTCCCATTGTGTAGGGCAGGAAGTGGCCTGTCTTGCTTCTGGCCCAGCCATGGGTTCCCCTAGGCTAGGAGGCCTCCCAGAACATAGATATTGGGGCAGCATGGGGGTGCTGTGTGCATGCATTTTATGGTGATTGTGTACAGATGGTGTGTGCACATGTGGAGGGGGTATGTGTGTGTGTGGGTGCTGGGGTCCAGCCCTAGCACAGGGGTTGTGGTGGTCTCTGGTGAATGGGATGGCATCGGAGAGGTGGAGAGCAACACAGACTCAGTGATTTGAGGTAAATTCTGTTCTCTCTTTATTTTTTCCACACACCATTTTTATATGTTAACTTCTAGCTTGAGTACAATATCTTGAGGCCACACAAAAGGAAACTGATGCAAGCTACAAGACAATAGGCAAAATGTATTAGATCAAATATTATCAGCTCTTCATAATGTTTTTAAGTATTCATCTATATAATCTTTAACTAGTCCTACTTTCTATATTACTGGGAACATCGTGCGCAGAAGCCATTTCTAAGAACAACATATAAGTTTACACTATGTGATTAATAATTAGATTAACAGGAACAATAGAGAATTTCTTTCTGAGCTTTCTCTGGATCATTGATTAACTGAGCTGCTTTAGGCCAATTAGGAGCAGTTCACCTCCTACTTTTGCCAGTAAGCATTAGCCTGTCTTGCCCAAGAAAGCTGTTCAGAAAAACTAAGCAACCACCAGGGTCTCACATATATTAAATATTCTAAAAAGTGGAGATGAGCTTTCCATGTACATTTTTCATTATAATATACTTGATGCCAACCAAGGTGTATTATGCCAGTGGGAGATAAAGGGGGGTCTAAATCTAAGGGACCAGAAGCTGGTTTCCTAGGAGGATATCATAGTTTTCCATTAACCAAACAAGCATTACCAAATGATGTCTGAATTGTTGGGACTATTTTTCTAGCCTTAACAACTTTGTGACTTGATTGTATGGAGTTATGGTGGGAACATGTTTTTCTGCCCTAGGTCATCAGGGAGTAGTCATCATCCATGGTGCCATTTAGCCTAAGTTGCTGGAAATGAACACAGCATTCTTTCCAAGTTATACTTTCATCACCCCAGAAAAAGGGCCTTTCTTGGTTATATCCAGTATGATTAACTGTTTGATTCTTGTGTTCTAAATCCCCTAAGACCCTAGAATTCCCAGAAATACAATATAATATTATTCCCAAGCATAGGCAAATTAAACAACAGGAAACAGCGGCCCCAATTCCCTGGAAGATGAGACCTTGCAAACATCTTTTTAACTCAGTGGAATCCTTGTCAAGCATTGAGGAAAATTGAAGAGGGTGCAGCATGTGGGTGCATGAAGAGTGTGTGGTGTGCTTGAGGAGTGAGTGTGCATGTGGAGTGTTCATGAGAGGTGAGTGTCCATGTGCAGTGTGTATGAGGAGTGAGTGTGCATGTGGATTGTGCATGAGGCATGAGTGTCCATATGGAGTATGCTTATAGAGTGTGCACGAGGAGTGAGTATGTGTGCATTGTGCATGAAGAGTGTGCATGTGGAATGTACATGAGTGAGTGTCCATGTAGACTGTGCATGTGGAGTGAGTACTCGTGTGGAATGGGCATAAGGAGTAAGTGTCCATGTGGAGAGTGTGAAAGGAGTGAGTGTGCATGTGTAGTGTACATGAGGAGTGAGTGTGCAAGTGGAGTGGGCATGAAGAGTGAGTGCACATTTCAGTGTGCATGAGGAGTGAGTGTGCTTGTGAGGGGTGCATGAGGATTGAGTTCTATGTGGATAGTGTATATGGAGTGTGCATGTGGAATGTACATGAGGAGTGAGTATCCATGTGGAATGTGCATGAGGAATACATGCACATGTAGTGGTCCATGAGGATGGAGTGTGCATGTGCACTGTGCATGAGGAGTGAGTGTGCACATGGAGTGTGCATGCGTGAGTGTACATGTGGAGTGTGCACGAGCAGTGAGTGTCCATGTGGAATGTGCGTGAGGAATGCATGCACATGTAGTGGTGCATGAGGACTGAGTGTTCATGTGCACTGTGCATGAGGAGTGAGTGTGCATGTGGAGTGTGCATTAGGAATGAATATCCATGTGAAGGGTACATGAGATATGAGTATGTGTGGTTTGGACATGTGGAGTGAGTGAGCATCTGGAGTGTGCATGAGGAGTGAGTTGCAGGTAGAGTGTTCAAGAGACATGAGATTGCATGTACAGTGTGCATGAGGGCTGGATGTGCATGTGGAGTGTGCATGAGGAGTGAGTATGTAAGTGGAGGGTGTGTGAGAAGTTGAGTGTCCATGTGGAGTGTGCATGAGGAGTGAATGTGCATGTGGAGTTCACATGAAGAGTGAGTGTACATGTGGAGTGTGCATGAGCAGTGAGTGTGCATGTGGAGTGTGCATGAGCAATGATTGTGCATGTGGAATGTGCATGAGGAGTTAGTGTGTGTGCAGCTGTTAATTAAGACTGAGTGTGTGTGCAATGTGCATGAGGACTGAGTGTGCATGTGCATGATGAGTGAGTGTTCATGTGGAGTGTGTGTGAGGAATGAGTGTCCATGTAGAGGGTGCATGAGTGAGTGTGCACATAGGTATGCATGTGGAGTGTGTGTGTGTGTAGCCTTGCATGAAGAATGACTGTGTGTGTGCAGTGTGCATGAGGACTGAGAGTCCATGTGGAATGTGCATAAGGAGTGAGGGTACATGTGGGTGTGCATGAGGAGTGAATATGCATGAGGTGCTCAGGAGGAGTTCACATGCATGTAGCCTTACATGAGGACTGAGTGTGCATTGCAATG
>JAJEJO010046014.1:0-22052 GCA_020662805.1 Glaucomys volans | reverse complement strand
TTTTTGCTGAGTGTATATCTGCCTTTTATGAGGGTGGACGTGGGGAGGAAGGCTTATCTCTCTGTCCAGGCCCTTCACCTCTTTCCTTTCTTTCTTAGAGACTGGGGTGTGGGGAGTGGGATGATGGGAATTTGATTGAATCACCTGGATCTATCAAGGTTCCTCTGAAGAAAGGAGCAGGGAACTGAGACCATTAGTGAACATGAACATGTCTTTTGTGGGGAATGTTAAGGACTCCAAACCAGGTGGAGGAAAGAGGGAAAGGAAGAAGTTCTGGGCACAGAGTGTCTGCAAGTCTTCTGAAATCCTGACCTTAAGTAAGCTCCAGGTTCTCAAAGAAATCAGGTGTCCCTGCATGCAGACACACAAGCAGTTCAGTATTGGGGAGGGGACATTTGAGATCAGATGGCCAGCCAGGCCTGACCACTCCAGGAGGCGAGCAGGGCAGTCATAACTCAGGAGGAAGTTCCTTTCCTGGTCAGCCATACAGTGCCCCAAGAAGACATAAGATGATCCAGTCCCTGCGACATCCCCCCCCCCCCCAACACACACACACACACACACACACACACACACACGCTTTCAGAGAGACCTGTCCTGCTCGCGGACCTCACCCTAAGAAGAAGCGTGGCCCCCTTCCTAACCCTGTAGTGGGGGAAGAGGTGCGCGGAGGACCCCCAGTGTTTGTGGGGGCGTTGGTGCAGCTGCTGCGGGGTTTCGCGGCGTTTCAGGGAGAGGAAGGCCACGCAGTCTCATTGCCTTTTGTAAGGAGCTGCGGACGCATGGGGGAGACAGATACTCGCGGAGAGATGCGCGAGGAGGCATCCCACGGCCTCTCACAAACTCAGGCCGTCTGCCCTGCCCGCCCCTCAAGCTCCGAATCTCTGTGGACCAAGGGACACGCAAAGAGCACAGCGGTTGGATGCCAGCTCAGCACCGGGGCTTGGTGGTGCGGCTCGTGCCGCATTGTTGCCGCTGGCCATGGTGCTGAAGGGGAGCTTTCCGGGCACCGGGGGAAAGAGGCTTCCAGATTGTCCTGATCGGCCCAGCTTGGCATGCTCAGCCTCCCTGAATAGCTGCCATTTTGACGGTTTTGGTTTGATTTCTTCCCAGTTAAACGGAACGGTTTTACCTTCCTTCCTTTGGTGCTTCCAGCTTGCCTGCCTTTGCTTACCCTGCCTTTCCTGTCAAGGTGAAAGCTGCGCCGTGTCTCCTCAATAAGACCATAAGACCAAAATCTGCCACTGCAGAAAATGTCTCCTCTGGTCATACTGGCACTCCCTGATGGAGGGAGCTGTCCCCTCCTGTGCTCTGAGGGGGTCTCTGAGGACAGGCTCTGGTCTCTCCCAGCAGATGAGGCTTCTTTATGCCACCCTGTTACTTTCATTTGACTGAAATCTCTCCAAAGAAAACTGTCACCCCCTATTAGAGTGGAATTTTACTTATACCAAGATTTTTACATCCTTCTCCAAATGTAGACCTCTTCTGGAACAAGAACTTGCCACTACCATCAAACTGGAAGTTCCTCCACCAAAGAACAGAGACTGTGTCTCCTCTGTCAGACTGGGGTTTCCTTCAGGATAGGGTCTCAGTTTCCCAAATCAGATTAGAAGATCCTCACTCTGAACAGAAACTAGATTCTTTCCATCAGACTAGAATGCCTTTGGGGCCAGGAACTGGGATTCTCTCATAAAAACTGAATGTGCCCCCACCCCACCACCATGGAAGGCATTATGGTTCCTCCATAAGACTGGGGGCCTTCCAGGTGGGAATGTGACTGCTACATAAGATTCTGGGTGCCCCTCAAGAGTAGGAGTTCCCACATATCGGGGTCTCCTAGAACAAGAGGTGTGCATCCTTTGTTCAGCCCTGATGCAGGGAGAGGTGCTCAGTTCCTGCTGTGGTTGAGTCTGACCATCATCTGTGAACTAGACAAAAGGGACTAACATTATCAGCCCCCTCCAAGTGCCAGTCATGGCCCCAGGCCTTTCACACCCATTATCTCATGGCCTCACTACCACCCTGCAAGGCAGATATCCTTATCCTCTTTCCACACATGAGATGAGACTGAAACACAGGACTCCTGCTCCAATTCCTTCACCTACAGTCCTCATCCCTTCCCTGTGCCTCCCCTTCCTCTTCTCCTGCCCAACCCTGCTGATTCATTCCTAGAAAAAAGCAGCCAAGTGGGCCAGCCCAGGGTCACAATCTCAGGACTTGAAAGAAATCAAGCTTCAAGCAGAAGCTGTAGACAAGGGCTACTCTCCTGTTCCCTTGGGTATTCAGCACCATGGACAGGAGGCGATGGAGCTGGCCTGCAGATAGCCAGCCTGTTGGCATTCTCTCCAGAAACCGTCAGCTCTGTGATTCTACATGCACTGGAAAGGGGGAAGTGACTGGAGAAAAGGAGGGTCACTGGGAACATCATATTTGTTTATTCCACTTTTGGTTTTTGCTAAACGAAAGCCTAAGCCCTCTCTTTCCCCTTCTCATTCCCAACACAGAATCTCAACATGTTGGGTTGAAAGCTGTTAATAATATATCTGTATTATACATTGTTTTCCTCTGTGTGTGTGTGTGTGTGTGTGTGTGTGTGTGTGTAATAAAATAGGTCTACCTCTTATTGCAGACCAGATCAAAAATTGGGGAGGGGTATACATCTTCCTCCCCCAAAAGGAAAAGCATCAACTAATTTGAAAAATATTTAAGAAACTCTGGGTCGTCATCCACTCGCCTCTCCCTGCTCCATAATTACACTGCAGTGCCTGATATTTTCATGGGACATTAAACCAGGAGTCAGGTGATGGGTTCCTTCCGTCTACGCCTATCCGTTAGCCGCCAGGCCCCCGCGGACCTTGACATTATTAATAGTCCTATTCATTAAGTATTACTCTTGTAGAATGAGTAGCATAATATTGGCCTGGAGATAGGAACAGGCAGAAGGAATAAGTCAAATTAATTTTCCGGAGCAAACGCCCCGGTTCTGTAAATGACATTCTGTACTGTTAGCATTTTAAATGTGGCACAAATGGCAGGAGACACAATTTGAAAGCAAAATACTAGAAGACATGGCTCAGGGTGGAATGTGGCAGCAGGAAAATCTAAGAGCGTCAGGGACCTGGGGGTGGGAGGGTCTGGCCCATGTAGTGACAGGGAGAGGAGGATTTTTTTAATAGGCATTTATTTTAAATGCAGTTGAGGGAGGAGGAAGTAGGAGAGTGGGCAGTGAGGGCTGTGTGTGTGACACTGTGTGTGTGGAGGGGTGTCTGGTGGAACAGAAAGGAGAAATCAATCACAGTTCTTCTCCCTCTACTCCCCCAAGTGATGGTCTCCGGGGGTCACAGCTGAGGGCTTTCTGCCACAGGCTCACCCAGTCAGATATTTTCCTTTGAAGTCTTTTGTTTTTTTGTTTTTGTTTCTCAGTCTTAGATCCAGTAGTGTTCTACCCCTGAGCTGCATCCCAGACCCCCCCCCTGCATTTTTGAGATAGGTCTTGCTAAGTTGCTGATGCTGGCCTAGAACTTACCATCCTTCTGCCTTAGCCTCTTAAGTAGATGGGATTACAGATGTGCCCCACTGTGCATGGCTTCCTGTTGTAATCATTCTGGTCAGATCTAGGGAAGACTAACTCTTGCCTCCTTACTCCCTGTGAGCTCTGATCTTGAGTAGGTGAGAACACTCCCTCAATCCTCCCTTATCCATCTGTTCAACACAACAAGCCAGTTCTGGGACACATCTGATGTTAGAGTTTAGTGTGTGGGAAACACACAGATTGGTGAAGCAAGGGTCCACATCTGCTAAAAGCTTAGAGTTCATTGGTTAAGCCAAAAGGAGACCAGGTGGCAGTAGTATGAGGCAATTTGTGTTTACCACAATAAGAGAGGGAAATATAAAAGGCTGTGGAATGCTCAAGTCAGAGAGACCAGAGGACCTAAGACCAGAGTATCTAAGGCAGCAACCTGAATAGGGGATAGAAGGGCTCTTATCCAGGACAGAAAACTTGAGAGGGGTAGTCACTGGAAATGAGGTTGGGAAGGCCAATCTCAGCCTATATGTCAGGACTTTGAAGGTTCAGAAGATAGTCTTCTTGTTCCTTCCCTGATATGCATCCAGCAGTCTCAATTTCCCCAAGACATATGGACAGGTGTTTCTCAGGAGCAGGGAAGAGCACTGTGGACTATAGGCCATGCCTGGAGGATTTCTGGTCTGGTACCACTGCCTCCCAGTTAGTGGCTAAGCAAACCAAAAGCCTCCTTGGAAATCACATTGTGACTGTGAGTATGTAAAAAGGTGAATGTCCAACTCATGTGCCCACTGTTCCCAAAGGAAGCCAGAAGTAGGATTCATTTCCATTTCATACTCACTTGCCAGTGGGCTTTTGGGGGGCATAGCACCCATCACCACCTAATTAGGTACCCTCAAGTGTTCCAAACATCCCAAGAGCACAAGTAGAACCTTCATCTTGGCACCTTGCCTGAAAATTAGAGTTAGAGTTACTATCCTCCTTATTCTGTCCTCATCCTCCACTTTAGGGAAGGCAGTGCCTGAACTTACTGGGATCCATCTATGACCAGAAGCCATTAAACACCTGAGGGAACCAAATCTCAGACCCTAAAGTCCATCCTTATGCAAATTTGGAGTTGAATAGCAGATATAATTACACAAGCACCCTATAGCACTCCAGCCTCTGATAGGGAGGCATATTTAAAATGTTAAATCAATTACAGCTATCACTTACATAGCAATGAGTATAGGCAGACACTGATCTATGAACTCTCACATATATTAATTCATCTAATCTTTCCATCAATCTTAGGAGTTGAGTGCATTTATTATACCCCTTTTACAAAGGAGAAAACTGAGGCCCATAGGGGTTAATTAACTTGCCTGAAGATACACTGCTAATAAGTGACAGGTCCAGAATTCAAATCTAAGCAGCTCAGCTCCAGAGCCAAGGTTCTCCAATGCTCTACTGGGCCATAGATCAGCCAGGGCCTAGGGGAGCCAGAGTCAGAGAGATGGTCTGGAGGGTTCTTGGTATCAGAAAACCACAGGTCAGACAGGGATGAATGATCAAATAACAACCTCTTTTCCCCAAGTCCAGGAGAGGAGCTGTTGTCTTAGGTCTTCCTGGTCTATTTTTGGCCTTGGCCTTTCTAACACAGAAAGCTGTGAAGCCAGGATGCTGACCCTTCACAGTCAAAGGTTCTAACACTGGCTATGTTCATGCTGCAGTAAAAAAAGGAAAGGGTGTGATGGGAAGAGCACTGGGTTTGGAGCCTGGTCAATCCCTATGGATCTTGCAGAAGTCATGGCCGTTCTGAGTCTCAACTCTTCACCTATGAAATGAAAGAACTTAAACCAGATTCTTTTTAATGTATTTCACAACTCTCTTTGCTTTTTAAAAAAAGATCAACACCTGGGTCACATCCTAAGTCAATCTGAATCTCTTGGGGGATATAATCTAGATACTAGCATTTTAAAAACCTTACCAGGTGTGCACCAATGGTCTATTCATCCCAAGTGCATAGGAGAACTAAGGCTGCACTCTCACAGCAGCTTTAACCGGAGATCTTAGAAACTGATGATCAGGGCCAGGTTGGAGGTGGAAGGAGAGCCTTCTAGTAGGCCCAGTAGTTCTAGAGTAGACCCAGGTGTTCCAGAAGAGCATTCTTTCAAGAACTACTGATTAGAATCAAACTACTGATTAGAATCAAACATATCTGTCAGCAAATCTCCAAGCTGGGAACCACCAGGGACCTCTTGAGACCATGGGTCTGACTGACGCTGCTTACTTCTAGCATTCCAGGCCCTCCAGACCCATATATTCCTCCCAAAAAACTGGATTTCCCACCTCCCATTTCTGTATCTTCCCACCTCTATATCTCACTAGGGAGCAAGGCTGGGGAGGGGAACTTCTTCCATCCCATGCCAGAGGAGGAGTCATATCTTCCCCCCCACACACACACAGAACTGAATAAATACATTTAGTACCGCCTCCGCCTTTTTTTCCCCAATTTAGTATTGTTTAATATGCATTTAATCAGGCCATTCGGTATTACAGTGGCTATGTAGCGTGACTCCCCCCGTGGGCACGGGGGGAGGGCGTTATAGGCCATTAGGCTAAAGTAATATGTATGAGGAGTCACTTTTCCCCAGGGCGCAGTAACTATTTTTGCTCCCCAGTCGTCCCCATTAAATCATTAAACCTCATGACTATACTTTCTGAACTCTACCATGATCTTTAAAAAGCCAAGCATTAAAGGGCAGCTGTCACCCTCCACCGCTCAGGCCTCCAACGCTTTATGTATTCACAGCATTAAGTCCTTTGTCAGTCTATACATCATGGGGGGTGGAGTTACAGCCCACAAGGATTGGGCATCCGGCCCCCTAGTCTCCCTGGGGAGGGCTCAAGGAGTTTGCTGATGGGCCTCCTTGGGAGCAGATCCGTTATAGTTGCGGACGGGAGCTGACCAGTGCCAGGGGCTAGGGAGCGTATTGTGGGAACTGTCTCCGGTGCTGAAGATCCGTCCAGCAGAAGGGCATCATGCTCTTTCCCCCTCTCTGACTACGTTTGACCTTTCCAACTAGAGAGAATCCTTTCAAAACCAAATACTTTCTGAAATTCCTTATTTTATTTCTTCTAAACTTGGTATGATATTGCGCAAAGAAAGTTGTATGATAAAAAAGAAAGTTGTGTGACAGCAGAAAGATCTGTGGATTAGGATTCAGAAAACAGCTAACTGGCACGATTAAGTCTGAGCATCTATTAATTCATTATTGAAACAATACTGATAGCACCAATAACAGCATTGTTAAATTTCAGTGACATTAAGTTATTTTTCAAACCACAGACATTGATACTAATGTAATAAATGATATTAATATTGATAATAAACATTAAAGGCTTTGATTTTATTTTTCATATTTAGTTAATGTTTATTTTACACTGCTAATGAAATTTATTATTGGTTTTGATAGGTGTTACTCAAGAACCATTTTCCAAAAGCATCCTTCTTCCTAGGAAATCTCCCTACACAGAGGTACGAAAAAAGGACTACCACTGGATTTAAAAGAGAGGTATCATGTTTTTGTCCTTTTCTTATTTAATTCCCAGGCAATGAAATGAAGAGGACCCTTAAGTCCCTTCTCTCAAGACTGAGTCTCAAACTGCAAGTCTCCTGACTGACCCTAACTCCAACCCCCAATAACCCCTCCCAAACACACACAGGTGCTTTTCTTACTCTGCATCCCCACACTTGGCCACCATCAAAAGGCTGGGCAGGGAAGGGTTAAGCATCTCAGCAACCCCCAACAGGGTCCTCCTCACAGGCTGGGAAACAATGGAGCCATCAGTCTATATTTGACCTTTGCCCCCACAGCGTTTATGACTTATTCCTCTCCTCCACTGCCTGCTGCGATTCAGCCTTCAATCTCCCACCCCTTGCCAGAGCAGAGCTGGCCCTCCCCCAGCACTTTCACCAGCCTCCCTGGCCTCCCTCCTTCCTCACCTCTCCTTCTCTCTCCTTTCCCATACTCTCATTTTCCCTTCCCCCACTCTCTCTCTCTTCATGTTCTCCACCCCAAATTTCATTTCTTTCTTCGTCTCCCCCACTTCATTTTCTTCTCCTCCCTCCCTCTCTCCTCAGTTTTCTTCTGCACTTCTTACCATACTAATTTAGACATTGGCTTGCCAGAGGTGGGTTGAGAACTCTTGGGAAATCTCAGTTTGCTGCTCTCTTCTTTCCATCTAATTCTCTTGGGTCTCTCTCTCTCTCTCTCTTTCTCTCTCTCTCTCCCTCCCTCTCTCCCCCCTCCCCCATCTCTTATGCCCTGACATCACTGTGTCCAAAAGTGGTCATGAGTTGTCATAATAAAGACATGGGAAAAGGGAAGGTATTTTGTCCATTTTGGGGATGGGAGGCCCAGGCAGTGGAGGTAATGTCACCCAGACTCTGAGCAGGAATAAAAGGGAGGGGGTTCCTCAAGGAGGAGCAGCTCTGTTGAAAAGAGTAGCCCAGTATCAGAAATATCCAGAATCCAGTTCTCTTCACCCACTAAATGAGTGACCTTGAGCAAGACATTTATCCTCTTTGAACCTCTTCCTACTCTTACAGCATGGGATTCAATAATGCCTGCCTTGACCTGGCTTGCAAAATTGTTGTTAAGAATCAAGAAATATAGAGTGTGAACATGCATTGTAAACTGCAGGGTACTGTTGAAATACAAGGGAGAAGTGTGTTACTTCTTCTGGAGTCTCATTTGGCTTCCCTGCCCCCATGCCTGCCCCACCCACCCCTGCAACAGAATGGAGGAAGCAGCGATCCCACAGACTTGTACAGTACCTTCCAGGGTAGAAAGCACATTGATAGTCTCATCACTACTAACACAGCCCTATAGACAGGACATATCAGCCCCATTCCATACCACTAATGTAGCCACTGAGGTTGAGTAACTTGCCCAAGGCTCTCATGCCAGTAACACAACCAGGACTCAAGCCTAAGTTTTCAGTCTACAAGTCCAGTGCTCTTTCCACCATCCCCTGTGGCTGCTCAGTTATCCCTAGGAGCCCCAGGTTGAAGGACACCTGTCTCACCAGCCCTGTTCCCTACTTACACATTTTACATGCCCATCTGCTGCCAGTTCCTTGAAAGGAAATCTAGTGGGCACTCAGTAAAATTGAATGAATGAATATCCCTCCCCACCCAATTGCAGTATTGTCCCTGGGGCAGGGGTATGTATGTCACAAAAGGTGAATTACAAGTTGGTCCTCTTCTCTAAGAACTCTAGAAGGCCGCTGCATGACTACAGAGTGGGCTCTGGTCTCTGGCATGAGAGTCAGTCCTAGAAGATGGGTCCTGCCTGTCACCCCTTCACACACACACATACACATTGCTCAGCCCCTGCCCCCAGCCTGTGACAGCAGCCTTTGTAATGAATGACTCTGCAGTGGGGCCCAGCAAAAGGACAGGAGGGCACGAGACAAATCATAGCTGCCAGGCGCTAATCTTCCCCTGGGAAAGTCACCTCCACCCCCCTCATCCATCACTGGGCACTAGGCTGCCACCGTACCCCCCCAACACACACCCAAGATAACCACTGGGCCCCATGGATGCACATAAGACACACGGAGGCCATTTCAGCAGCCATGTGAGAGCTGTCCACAGGCCAGGCTACCAACACACAAAAGGCCATTAGTGCTCCAGCCACAGCTCCAGCCTTGGCCCTCCTGCCCTGGAAAAAGTCAAATCTGACCGTTGAAATAAATCCCCTGAGCCACTCTTTTGTTTAATTGCCTAAGAAATATTTGTTGAGAATTTATTTCAAGTATATCCATGTGACGCAGAGGACAGAGATGAAGAGAACATGATGGAGTCCTACCAGAGTCTATGGGCAACAGATACAGGCCCAGGGACATGTGGAGGAAGGGACACAAGCCTCAAGAGAGGAGGAAGATGCAGTGTCACAGAGGGATTCCTCCCAGCTGAGGTGCTCAGGACAGCTTCATGAGGAAGACCTTGAAGGAGGGCAGAGGCTACTGAGACAGGAAGAAAGCAGTCCGGGAGAAGGGACCATGGTGAGCAAGGGCAGAATGTGGAAGGCGAAGCATGCATGAGAGAGAGGGCAAGGACTTGCCCAAGGAAAGACAAGGCTGAGACCTGTCATCAAACGCCAGGTTTAAAACACCAGGTCTCCCCACACCCACTCGTTCCTCAAAGACACACACACACACACACACACACACACACACACGAAGAATCCCAGCTCATGAAGAAGGAGCAGCTTCAGTTCCCACTGCAGATCAATTTCAAGAAGCCATGTGCAGCCAATGGGTACATCTTCTCCCACTGACGAGGCTATAGAGGCAGGGACATAAATCCATGAGCCACATCACTGTGTAGCCACTCTGTGCACATAGTCACCCTCCTGGTCAGCATTCATTGAGCACTGTATTGAGAAACTGGCACTGATTGTCTCCCACTAGAACCTAAGCCCCAGGGGGCATCAAATAATGCACTGCTGAATAACCAGAGCTTAGAATGGTGCTTTGCACATAGTAGGTGTTTGATAGGTTTTTATTGACTGAATGGTTGATCTCATAGTCTCATTGACTCGGCCTATTGTGCTATAACATAGGTATAAAAATTTACTACCACAATCACCCATTTTACAGAAGAGAAAACAGCCTGGGAGAGATTCAGTATGTGCCTGCTGGTCATGAAATTGGTAAGCAGAGGACCCTAGATCATCAAGCCCAACTGTCACGACAGTGCACATTGTGCCAAAACTGTGAAGAAACAGCAGTCCCACCTCTGACTCTCAGAGCTCTACAGTCATTGTTGTGCTTCAAGGAGACATAATGTGAGCTTCCTCTCTCGGAATCTGCATAATCATGAGCTATTGGAACAAGGCACTAATATATACATTTCTATAGTCATACACACTTTAAGAAAGTCCAATACAAATAGAAACACCCAATTTCTAAAGTTAATAACTCTAAGAGGGCTCTTCTGCTTTACAGAAAATCACTTTGCACTGAAAAAAAGAAATGAAAATAAAAATGATTCATCCAAGGGTCTTCAAAGTAGCAGAATACTGGGCATTTCCTGCTTACTAAGGGAGATGGGAAAGGTGGTAGTGTGTGGGTCGCCTGCTGTGTGCCAGGGCTTCACTGCCCTATAGAGGAGGTATTGTGTCCACTTTATGGATAAGAAAACTGAGGATCAGGTCCAATGTTTGATCTTATTCAACACTATTTATTGAATCCCATTCTGTGCTGGGAACCAGTGCAGGTCCCAGGGAATTAGATACCTGCAACGTTCTCACCCATGTTCCCGGTGCTTGGATTTGAATGGAGAGAGCTAGATCAAAAACAAGTGAATGAATAAGTGAATTTTTTTCAAGAAGATCATACTGAGTGCTATGAAGGAAATAATAGGGTGAAATGCTAGGGTGACTGAGCAGATAGGGAGATATTATGAGTCCCCTTAGATCCTTCTGCTAAAAACTGTCAGACTTCCTTTCTGATTCCCCAGCCCCATAACAGGAGAAGAAAAAAGGAAAGAAAGGAGGGAGGGAGGGAAGTGTTCCCCCATTCCTACCACCCTACCTTGGCAGAAATCCAGATGGGAAGAGTTGTTAGAGAAACAAAATGAATTAGAAGCCATTATCCACTAGGGACCCATCCAGGTGAGCTCTGAAACCCTGGCACCAATACTCTGAGAAAACAAGGATTCAACATGTAAAACTCTGACCCAGTCAACCGGTGGGAACACTGGAGTGGACTGAGTGATGTAGGCTAAGCAATGTGAGGCTTGGTGTGGGCTTAGAGCCAGATTGTCCAGGTTCAATTCCTGGTTCAGCTACTTCAGGGCAAGTAGCTTCAGATGGGTTATTCAACCACTCTGTATGCTAGTTTCCTCATCTGCAAAATGGGTGTCATGATAGTACCCGCTTTCAAGAGCGGGGAGGAGGATTAAATGAATTAATACGTGTGCAAGGCTTCCTGATAGGCAGTACGCAGTGAAAAAGGCATGAGCATTTTGCATTAGTGGAGGAGCTGTAGAGATTCTGAGATGCAGGTGAGGAAAGGAGGCAGCAGGGAGAAAAGAGAAAAGCAAAGGAAGAGGACGAGAATGTGCACAGAGCTGCAAGGTTTCTGCTCAACTTCCCCCAAAGCTTAATAGATTTCTAAATGGGTTTATTATCACCACCTATGAATTCTTTTAAAGGACCTAATTATAAAACACCAAACTAGCTAATTAGGTTTCCTGAGCTCGCCTTGACACAGGTGCAAACAGGCTCTCTGGATGGTGGCCCTGGCAAAGTCTGCAGAGCCAGCTCCAAATCGATGGGGGGCAGGACCTGCCTGTGGTCACACAATTAGGCCTATAACTGTAGGCCCCCTCCTGCCACTGCTGCTGCCGGAGCTGCTTGCTGTGACCTGTCTCACAGGGAGGGTGGAAGCAGGGAGCCTGCAGAATAGGGGGTCAACTTTCCATGGGCCTCAATGGGTTTGGGGCTGACAGTGCCAGTGGGCACCTCCAGAATCCAGCTCTGGAGGAGCCGCATGTCAGCTGAGTGGTAGAGGAATGGGGCTCTGGCATTCCTCCATCCTGCCCTGCCAGGGGCAGGGACCACTGATGGATGCTGAGAAAATACATGTGGTCTTACACGTGATTGGAGGGATGGGTCACATGGGGGTAGTAAAGTGTCAGAGATGGCTGTGCCCAGCTTCCATTAGCCTAGAAGGCCATTGAGCAGATGAGGGACAGAGTTACCAACTGCTGGGATGGAGCCACACGAAACCCAAAGTGACTTGCCAGACCTATATCGTCCACATGACTTGGGAACTTGTTAGAAAGGTAAATGATGGGGCTCCACGCAGGGGTGGAGCCCTGCAAACCAAGTTGAAAGGAGCCTTCCAGATGATTCTAAACATGCTCCAATGTAAGAACCACTGCTCTCCTTATACAGGAGGAGGCCATTAATCAATTCAGCTGCCAATGGTGGTGCTGCTGTCTGAGGGGGGTGTGGAGGGACCTGTTTCTTAAATTAAACTAAATGATGGCCATTAAGGGGGCATCCCCTCTATGTTATTAATTCTCCTTTAGCGAAAAGGGCTGGGCAGGAATTGGACAGATGATGACAATCAGCGCATGCTTCGCCCTTGTTCCTCCAACACCCTTGTAATCTCCAGGGTCCTCTTCGACCCCTACCACAAAAGTCTGCTTCTCTTTTCCTGTGTTGGTCCCACCAGGGGCTGAGGTTTGTGAGTTAACATAGCCATCACTTCCCCAAGCTCCTTACCACGGCCCCCTTCTCCAAGTCAGTCTCCCTCTTACTGGCTCTGTCCCCCATCCCCTTGACTCCTCTGTAGCTATTCTAGGCCTCCATGCCAAACCTGAAGCCAGGTCTAATAACAATTTGGGCAATACTGGGGCCAGGAGGGGTGACACCACAATTATCCCCAACGAATTCCTTAGTGGAATTTTCCTCCAGATGTTGAAGTGAGGCCAGAATGCAAATCCAACCTCTCTTCCCAGATGCCTCCCTAGCAGCCTAACTTTTCCCCCTGCACACCTAGCCCCCAGGGTCCTCATATTCCATGGTCACTGCCATTCCATCCCACGTTCCATGGTTATTGCTTCCTAGCCAGCCTCTCTCAACTGGGCAAATTTTATGGAATTTTTTTCAGTGCATTTTTATAGTAACCCCAAATCCTCCCGAGCTGGCCACACAGAGATCAAAGCCCCCAACTGCCCAGTAAGCCACCAGTTACCTCTTACCTTTGACAATAGTAGAGACCTCCCTCCCTTTATAGACACACATTTCCAGATAACTGATATGAGAACATAGTTGTACCTGTGCAAACTGCTTTGTGAAACTGAGACCCTATCCATTATGTCACTCAAGGGCTTCTTGGTTAAACAGTCACCAGAAATAAACATTCAGAGTATAAGCCCAGAAAGGAAGAGTCATCTTCTTGTTAAACGATATGAGCTATGAAACTACAATGTTTTCTTTTTTGCCTAGGCTGCTAGGAAACTCATAGATGAGTTTTGCATTTAGTTGCAGAGGTTTTCATTGCCTGATCTTTAAAAAATAGGTATCTTGGGCTTTGTCTTTTTTTAAATTTTGGTACCAGGGATTGAACTCAGGAGCACTGAATCAGTGAGCCACATTCCCAGCCCTATTTTATTTAGCGACAGGGTCTCAGTGAAGTTGCTTAAAACTGTTGCTTACACCTGTAAGCCAATGGATTACAGGTGTGAGCCACTGTGCCTAGTTGTCCTCTTTTTTTTTTAATCCTTATATTTAGCCAGGTACAGCAGTACACGCTTGTAATCCCAGTGGTTCAGGAGGCTGAGGCAGGAGGATGAAGAGTCCAAAGCCAGCCTCAGCGAAAGTGAGGCGATAAGCAACTTCACTGAGACCCTGTCGCTAAATAAAATACAAAATAGGGCTGGGAATGTGGCTCACTGATTCAGTGCCCCTGAGCAGTTTAGCAAGGCCCTAAGCAATTCTAAATAAAATACAAAAATAGGGCTGGGGATGTGGCTCTGCATTCAGTGCTCCTGGGTTTAATCCCCAGTACCAAAAAAAAAAAAAAGAATCCTTCTATTCATGACTATGAACAAGGGTTGAAAACTAGGAGAGGCCATGATCATCTTGGTCTCACTATAGATACTAGGGGTATGAAGAAAGGGAATTGCCCTTACTGACCAAAGAACGATGGGATGAAGCTGCCAGATGCTGAGATTCATGGGGACAAAGACTCTTGAGATGGAGAGTCAAAGAAGAAGGGACAGAGACAGTAGAAGAGAGACAATGTCCTACGGGTGGGGTCAGGATTCCCACTGGCCTCACCATCTTCCATTTTCAGCTCCAGAGCCTCAGGGCCTCTCCCCAGGAGTCTCCAGACCCCTGCTTTAGACTTAAGTCTCAGGCAACAGAAAATGAAGCAATCTGGGTTTCAGCTCCATGGAAATATACATTAAGCCATAGCTCAGGAACAAGGCTCCATGACACGTTCCCCCTAGAACTCACACAACTGAGACTCACAGTTCCTGTACTGTGTGGCTTAGGGCAAATCACTGCCCTTCTCTGGGCATTAATCTTCTGAGTAAAATTGGGTGGAAGGGGCTGCATCAGTGACTTTCAGATCCTGTTCCACTGAGCCCAAGGGTTTCTGGGAGCTTCTTCAAGAGCCATTTTGGGGGTTTAGGAGAGAGCCAAGAAATGGTCCTAATATCCCCTCTTTCACCAGAGCACATCTACTTTTAACAGCTTGACACATTAAATTTTCAGGCGAAATTGCATTTAATATTTAAACTGTGGGTGCTGCAGTTTTAAAATGTATGGACCCCCTAGATCCAGACACCCACACCCCAGGAAGCCCACGCCCCAGGCGTACTCAGCTCCAACTAAGGCAGGTCAAAGTCCTGGGGTCCTGGACTTGGCAGATGAGGCTGTATTTATCAGGTTTGCAACCCTAGGTAAGTCCACTCACCTCTCTGAGCCTTGCTCCCACATCTCTCGGATGTGGCCTATGCCACCTATCTCTTGGGTCCTGATTAGGATTATCAGAAACCATTCTTGGGAAGTACCTACTGATACACAATAGCACTGGGACACACTCCCCTTCCACCCTCCCTGGGGGTTCCATAGGGGCTCAGAGGATGCTCATTCTTTCTGACCCAGAGTTGTCTATAGGTTGCACCAGACCACCTTCTCGTTCCATTATAGATCCTGGAGTCCAGATGCCAGGCCAAGTTCAGTGCAGCTCAAGCTCTTGTGGGCAGTGTGCAGTGTCTTAACACTGGCTGAAGATGCAGAGGTGGGACGGGAATAGACCCTGTGTCCTGGAGGCTCAAGTGTGCTCAGGGAGACATATTTCCAACCATCCTTCGAAAGAAGGGTCTGGGGGCTGGGTAGAGCATTTGCATAGCCTGCTCCCTGGGTTCTTCCCTAGCACCATAAAAAGAAAAATAAATGAATAAATGAAGAAGAATAGGAAGAGAAAGAAGAGGAGGAGGAGGAGGAGGAGGAGGAGGAGGAGGAGGAGGAGGAGGAGGAGGAAGAGATAAAAGACAAGGGTGAAGGCAGAGTGGTACCAGACTATAGGTTACCTGGGTCAAGTCTTGGCCTTGCCACTAGGTAGCCAGGTGACCTTGTGCAAATTACTTAACCTCTCTGAGTCCCCTTTCCTCTTTTATAAGACGGGGAAGTGGGAGCTTCAAACGATGAGGCTTACAGATGTTTCAGGTAAACATCTGGCCCGGCTAGGGGTTCTGAGGATGGTAGTGGTATTGTCATCCAGGCAGTGGATTTCCTTGTCCTCCAGGAGCTGACCCTGCCTCTGCAGGGTCGGGGTCTGAACAGTCCTGGTGGCCCTGGGCCTTGGGGTTAACCAGATGATCCTTCAATACACAAAGAAACCCCAAACAGCTTAACCTCCGCAAGGCACAGAGGGCCCAGGCGCCTGGCGAATGCTGGCCCCAGATCCAGTGCTCCATTATTGCGTCTGCAAATCCGTTAAAATTTCACACAATTTCCTGCACAGCAGTGGGCTTCATAATGCTGGGAGCCAAGCCGGCCCAGTAATTGGGACTGGAGTGGGGTAGAGTCCAAAGCAATTAATCCAGCCTCCTTCCTTGTTTGCGCCAGGATAAGCCTGACGGGGTGGAGAGTAATTGGAAAGGAGCGGCCTCCATCCCCAACTCCAAATTAATATTTTCCTGCCCTGATTTAATTCCGCCCGGGAACAGTGACACAGAGACACGCCGTGTCAAACGCTAAGTAATCTGCCACGAGCCACCTGAGGAGGAGGAAAGGACTCTTTTCCTTTTCTTTGTGGTTGGTGGTGGGGACAGGGGGAGGGGAACGGATGGAGGGAGGTGGCAGCTAACCAGACAGAACCTCAGAAGCCATGAGGGACGTCTGTAGTCTAACCTCCAGGGACATCTGTAGTCTAACCTCCCTCCCAATGCAGGAACGTGCCACAAAGGAGTGGGAAAATCAGGGATTTAGGAAGGCAGACCCACCTGAGTTCAAATCCTGGCCTTGCCATTGAAGAAACGTATGACCCAGGGCAAGTCACATAACCCCACTGAGTCCCAGTTTCCTCATCTGTAACTTGGAGACAATAGTACCTATGATGAATGATTGTTGTCAGAACTTATTACAACTAATAGAGCAGGTGACTGTAAATGCTGCTGTTTCCTGTTATGCTAGGTTTTCTGACCAGAAGCCAAGCATAATATTAGGCACTGAGAATTCCAAGGTAAAATCGTATATGGGCCCTGGCACTTAGGATCTTGCATCCTAGCCCCATGTATCCAGGGTTGGCACACAAAGGCTCCCTGCCTTCTGCCAATAGTGTCCCTGGAGGTAAGGATCTGTCCTCCACTCCAGCATCTCCACCCATCCTTGCTGAAGCTTTTGCCTGTGTGAAGACCTCCTCTCCAGCCCCTAGCTGCCTCCTCATAACCCCAGCCCACGGGCTCCACCTCTGCTCTAGGGTCAGCTTGAGAAAGGGGTCTCAGAGTCAGGATTCAGGACTCAGGAACCTGCAGATCTCTGTTCCTTCCTCAGTTGACTGGATAACCTTTCCGTTCCCTGCTCTGGGGACCTCAAACTAAGACACCAAGTATCCCATAAGTCCTGAGGCCTGCGTAGTGTGCTGGGGGGACCCCTAATAAAAGGCAGCACCGTGGACAGAGAGGACCGAACAGGCCCACTTCACTGTGGGCAAACATTACTCATAGGGGGCAGACTCCTTCGTGGGCACACTGGGACCCCTGCCCACCCACAAGGCTGCAGGAATCTCACAGGCTCACAGAGGCCCAGAATCAGGAACATCTGGTCCTTCATGTGTTCCTCCCTGTGGGGAAAACACAAAGGCCAAGGTTGGGAAGGAAGAAGGTGCCTCAATGGGCCCCCTGGGGTCCCCAAAGAAAATCATTCAAGCCAAAGCAGGGAGTTACCAGAAAACCATGTGTTCACCAAAACTGCAGGGAACACTATGCAAATGTCACACTGAAGGGGACAGGAGGGGGAGAGGAACAGGAATAAACCAAACATTAAATCAAATCAGTGGGAGAATAATAGCTAAACTACCTACTTGTAGCACTCAATTCTGCAGTCAATACGGTCAGGAATGAATGAACGGCCTGCTCAGAGCCACATCTAAATTCAGTGTGTGTAGCACCCCAAAGTCCATGAGGGGAGCCAGCCAGAAGAGATCCTGCCCCACCCCCCACATCTCCCACCCACAGGGGTGAATGGGCACCGGGAAGGGACATTATGGGAGGAGCCCTGCGTAGGAGCTGGGTGACATGGGCAAGTCACATCTCTCTAGGCCACATGGAGTGTAGCTGGAGGAGCTGGTGGGTGTGCAAGGGCACAGAGACCTGGGTGGGGATCAAGGGGTCCCCATAGTGCGAAGGTAGGAGTGAACCAGGTGGAATGGGCTCCGGGAGAAGAGTGGGCCTGGAGGTGTTTTGCTATCCTGGGGATGCAAAATGACAGTTGGATTTGATTTTTAAAAATGGAACTGGAGAGGAACCCAGAAGTGTTGCTAGGGAAGCAGGCAGCGGAGGAGGCCGAGAGGAGCCCAGCACCGCCTGATTGACGCGAGTGTGGGCGTGGTGTCATCCGCTTCCCTGCTTCCAATGAAAACCTCAGTGAAGTCCATGCTTCATCTGTGCTTTGGGAACTGGGTACACGTGTGACACCTGACTACTGGGTGTGTGGGGTAGAGCAGAAGCTGAAGAGGGTCCAGCTGCAACTAGGTCCCAGGATGTAGCAATGCCAGGCGGAGGACTCCCAGTCAACTGCTCCCTATTACTCCATTCCACTGGCACTTGTGAATAGTGAGACCAAAGTGGGCACAAATGTGACATAGCCCTGCCCTCAAAGGTCATCAGGGAAGACATAGAAAACATATCAGTTCAGCCAGGCACAGTGGCACATACCTGTAATCCCAGTGGCTCGGGAGGCTGAGGCAGGAGGATCATGAGCTCAAAGCCAGCCTCAGCAAGTAGCCAGGCACTAAGCAACTCAACGAGACCCTGTCTCTAAATAAAACATAAAAAAGGGCTGGAGATGCGGTTCAGTTCCATCTGTGGTTCAGATGTGGGTTCAATCCCTGGGACCCCCCCCACAGAAAATAAAAATAGAAAGAAAGAAAACATGTCAGTTCAGAACAGAGGATAAATTATGTGTGCCAGGAGAGGTTCTAGGGAAATGAGTCTTGCCCAAGCCTCTTCCAGGTGCTGGGTTGGGACCAGCACTTACACTTTCTCACTCAATGCCCAGAAATGGCCCAGACAATAGGGGATTGGCTCAGGGTCACAGCTGGGAAGGAGCAGAGCCGGTCATGAAGCACATCTGTCTGTAACTTTAGAGACCAGCTTTGCTCACCACTCACCTGTGCACACCCCACGGTCATGCTCAGGTAGGAGTGGGGGTGCTGTAGGTGGAGAAGCAGTGTTCTTTCCCTTTGTCCAGGTCAGCCTCAGTCTACACTGCTGTCCCCGGGATCCCTCGACAGGTGAAGGACCCTTCACCCCCAGCCCTACCCTTAATCCCAGCTGTCCCAAAAATTCCACACATGACTTAGAGCCAGAAGAACCTCACCTACTTTGCCTTCACGCTGTCCACTGCCCCTCATCTCGGGGACTTCAGTGAACAACTCTGGCTTTTATTTGCCCCAAATCTATCTCTTCTGAAACAATAGCTCAACTTTTCTTTGGAGCCTCTCCTACTATATATTGTCCACGTGGTTCTGCAGAAGCAGAGCCCGTTTCTGGCTAGGGATGGCTAGAGGGCTGAAATCCTCCCTTTGCCCCTACCTAGAGGGATGATTCATGAGTGAATATGTGACCTAAGCTGGACCAGTGAAATTCAATTTGAGAATCTTATTATTCCTATTGGAAAGGAGATAATCCCTTTCTCCAGATTGTTGAATCAAGAATATGGGGCTAGTGCTACTGGCAGCCATCTTGTCACCGTGAGGAGAAATCACGCCTAAGAAAGCAGTCAGCCTAGAGGAAGACAAGAGCTGAGAGAGGAAGGCAAATTTCCAATAACATCACTTGAAACTTCCAAATCACATTGCAGTTGAAGACTCACCTGGACTCTTAAGAAGTCAATAACTTATTTTGCTTAAGTCAGTTTGAGCATGGGTTTCTATCAGCCTCCTTCCCACACTAACACAGGCATCAACTACTTGTGGGAACCGTCCAGTGTGTTAACCTTGCCTACTCTAATCCCCTGGAAGGGATCTCAGATGAGGGGAGCATAAGCTCATCTTTGACAGTCAGAGAAACTGAGTCCCATATTTTAAAAGCAGCATATCCACACAGCCAATTCAGGGCTGAACCTGGATTTGAACCCATGTCTTAAGACTCTTGCTCCTTCTGAATCATCACATGATCCATTTTATCCACTTCTGAAACAGGTTTGTAATGCAGAGTATATTCAAGTGTTTCTGTGTCCCCAGGCAGATAATGCAACCCCTAAGGGCCAGACTTGTGCCATTGATGTCCAAGTTAGTGCAGTGGGTGCCGCACAAGTGACCCCCAGACATCTAGTGGGCTTTCTGAGGATGCCACCCTGGCATAGGCAGAGTTCAGTGGCAACGTGGCTCATGTCGCGTGTCCAGGGGAAGAGATCAACCTTTCTGAGAGTCAGGCCGATTTGAGGTTAAACACAAGAACGATACCAAAGAGGAAATTGATGTGAGTTCTCTTATGAAAAAGATACTCCCTGAAAAGAAAGCTACCAAGCGTGTTCCATTTTAAGAAAATCCAATACCCACAGTCTAAATTTGCCTTCTGCGTTTAGAGGATAAAGGACAATTTTAGAAAAGAATTCTAATTGTCACAGCTGTTCCCTGGAGGGTGCAGGATGAGTGTCTACTGCCTCCCCAGCAGCGGGTCAGAAACGAAGCAAACAGTCGTAGACACAAAGGGCCCAGGCCATCCCTGTGCAGACCCCAGGGGGACGGCCAGGAGCTCAGAGCAGGTCGGTGAAGCCACAGGTGGACAGCAGTCATGGAGATGCTGGCTGCGCTAGGTGGCACAGCTCTGAGACAGCAGCGCCGTTCCTCATTGCCCTGGGCTAAACAAGACCCCAGACCAAGCCCCAGAGGGTGCAGGATAGTGTAGGCCAACATTCCCAGCCTTCTCTCCAACCACCCCTGCGGCCCTCCCCCAGGTGTCCATTCCTGAAGGACAGGTGCACTTCCCACCCCACCGGCGCTGGATTGAGGACATGACACATTTTGGTGAGCAGAAGTGACACATGCCACATCCAAGCCAAACCTTTAGGAGCGTCACGTGGCACCACCATGGCTCCTGTTGATTTCCCTGCCATCAGATCAACGCGTCTCAGCTGGGGGCTGCTTTTTCAGCTTGGACCCCAGAATGGAGAGGAACAGGGCAGAGGCACATGCTCACAGCAGGTGTGCACCCTGGGCACGGTCTAACCCCACGGCTGGCCCACTGAGATGTGGGACTGTGTGCTGCTGCACTTAGAAATGACCTGAAGTTGCTGGGTGTGGTGGCACAGGCCTGAAATCCCAGCGGCTCCAGAGACTGAGGCAGGAGGAGGTCAAGTTCGATGTCAGACTCAGCAACAGCAAGACCCTGTCTCAAAATGGAAAATAAAAAGCTCTGGGGATGTAGTTCAGTGGTAGAGCATCTCTGGGTTCAATCCCCAGTGCCAGAGAAGAAAGGAAGGGAGGGAAGGAGGGAGGGAGAGAGGGAGGGACGGAGGGAGGGTACACAGTCTAAACCCCAGGAGGGAGGGAGGGAGCACAGTCTAATGGAAGGAAGGAGGGTGGGAAGGAGGGAGGGAGGGGCAAAAGTTGACTAATACAGAGGGCAATATTCATAGGTTTAAGACCACCTCCGATAATCCAATGGGAAAGCAACTAATAGGTGCCTCTTCAGATCAGAGGTGCTGTGCACAAGAGTCCCATGGGGAACTTATTTAAATACAGGGCTAGGGATGTAGCTCAGTGGTAGAGCACTTGCCTAGCATGAGCAAAGCCCTGAGTTCAATTCCCAATGCTGATAGGTAGATTGATAGAATGATTGATAGACAGATCTAATGCAAATTCCCACATCCCACCTCAAGAGATTTGAAGGTCCAGCTCTTAGTAATTTTTAACTACCCTTTGGGAGAAACCTGATCCAATGAGTCCAATCTTTCCTTTATCCAGAACGATGTCCAGAGAGGTAAAAACAGCATTCCAAAGGTCACACAGCAAGGTGCTAAACAAGAAAAAAAAAAAAATCTTCAACTCTTTTCACTGAAACATACTCTCCTTGAGAAACAGGGGGAAGGCAGAAGGGAAATGAGAAACTCACAGATTGAAAATGCAGTTCCAGAGAGAGAGAGAGAGAGAGACCAGCAGAGGCCAAGGAATTGTAGTTGAGCAGGGGTCCAGGGTCCAAACTGAGCTGGGGCTGCCCTGTGGGGGGATGAAGAGGCTGTTCCCTGGGTCTTTCCCTGGAAGACAAGGGGCTGGTGAGAAGGGA
>JAJEJO010046010.1:0-56041 GCA_020662805.1 Glaucomys volans | reverse complement strand
TCTTTTTTGCAGGATGCCCAAATGCCACTGCCACCCTTAGGGTCTTTGGCCACTAAGCAGCCTGTCCCCAGCCTACCTGAGGCCCATGTCTTCAGGTAGTCCCACCACCACAGAAGCAGGAGGGGACCTGGGCCTCTGTTCCTGTACTGAGCAGGAAGACTGGGGGCCAGGAGCCATGTCTCCGCCTTCAGGCCCGAGGCTCTGGAGAGCAGAGGTGGGCTCTTCCCCATGGACTGGCTCCCTGGGCAGCCTCCCCGAGTTTCTCTCTCTGGATCCCACGTGGAGATCTGCTCTGTGCACCCTTGGGATGTGGAGCAAAAGTTCCTACTTACTTAAAAAGTGTCCTCTGAAAACTTGTGCCAAAAGAGCAAGGGCCAAAATTAGACAGGATTATGCTGTTCTTCTATTTTCCATAATTTCAAAACAGCTTTCTGGCCTATGAGGAGATGCTTCTTTTGGGCCAAAGTGGGGCCCTTGAGTTTGGTGGCATTGGAAAGTGCCAAGGCTTTGGTTCTTGCCAAAATAAGCTGGTCTCCTCACCCAAAGTTGCAGCAACCCCCCAACACACATGGGGCAGGGGCTTCCTGGGGCCACCCGGCCGTGGCCATCGTAAACAGCCTCCCTGTGTTTATGTAGCAGTGATGTGGGTGTTACCTTTCACACGACCGCGTTCCAGAGGCCGATCTTGGGTGATTTACCTCAGCCTGAGAGGCCGCCAGGTCCCTGCAGTAGGTGGGTGGCCCCTGGGACCCAGCGCCACAGTCCCAGGAGCTGCTGGGCATTGGAGACTTTATGCCCCTCTTTCTGTGCCCCACTATGTGTGTGTTCCAAATCAGGATTCCTCAGTGTTCCCCAGGGCTGTCTGGGGCCAGGGTGACCTGTCCCCACCCCTTGTCCCTCTGTGGCCATCGTGATTATGGTGTTGGACGGGCACAGGCTCTGCTCGCGGTGCCAGCCCTGGTGCCCACTGCAGTAGTGGCCAGGATAAAACAACGACGTGCCTCAGCTGGGCTCCTGTCAGTACCAGGTTTGTGCCTTGTGTCCTGTGAAGGAAGTGCTGTCACGAGCCCCTTTCAGAGACAACAAAACTGAGGCGAGGAAAGTTCCCCTGAGCTGCCCGGGGACACACAGTGAGTGACAGAGTCCAGGCTGAACCCTCTGAGGTGGCCTGTGCACCTCCCCAGCCCTGGGCACTGACTGGCTTCTGAACAGGGCAGAGGCACCAGCTGGACACGGAGCCCAGGGAGCAGAGAATTGCTGGACATGGGTGCACACTCCACGCACATGTCCCCCCAGCTGAGCGCACCTGGTGTACTCTGAGGGGCTGGGCACCTCCCGAACACACGCACACGTGTGCACACAGCTCACGCACGTGTCCCCAGCCACCCAGGGTGCGTGACCTGTCTACATAGGCCCCATCTGCACAGCACACCTCTGAACACGAGCAAAACCGCTATCCAAAAGTCTGCCCCGTGCGTGCACATTCCCCACGCACGTTCCCTCACTGGCACACTCACTCACTCATGAGAGGAGTGTGTCCTGCCATTGTGCCAACCAAGCTTTGGCCCCCGAGTGAGGTGCCAGCAGCCCTAGGATAAGCAAGGGAGAGTGAATGTTCTCTCATGTGTGGGACACCTGCTCACTCAGCCGGGTTTCCTGAGTGCCCACGATGCAGGGCCAGCCCACTGAGGGCAGCACATGCAGACCCAGGAAGCCCAGGAGCTGGTGAACAGTCATCCCTGTTGTCAAGAGTCAACCTGGTCGTTCTTACCAGGCGCCAAACTTTTCTCTCTGGTGATGCTGAACGTGCCTTTGGAGACTAAGCTGCCCGCCCAGTTGGATGCCTAGCAGAACCTGGGCTTCCTGCAGGTTCGAGGTCTCTGGGCGCCTGGGGTAAAGCTCAGGCCCCTTCCTCAACATACTCACAGCAGAATCAGCAGCACAGCAGCCCCAGGTGGGGCTGGGTGGTCCCAGTCCCTAAGGCCTGCCTACCATCCCCACAGCATTCTGGCTTGTCTTTGTCCATGCAGCCCCCGAAAAGGTCACAGCATGAGTGTTCCTGGTGCCTAGTCCCTCTGCTATCCCTGCCATGTCCCACACTATGGGTTACATGGTCCCTGCCTGGGCAGTGAGGGGCCTGAACTTTCATACAGTGGTACCTATTACTCAAGTACCATGACAAGAACCTCTGAGCTGAGCTGGGCACACAACCCAATGGCCAGGACCAGCTTCATGGACATGAGCCTGAAAGGCCCACCCTCAGAAGAGCCCTACACTGGTTTAACATTCGGCTGTTGCCATCTTGAAATTCTTCACAGTTTCTGAACAAGGGCCCTGCAAATTAGGCAGCCAGTCTGCCCCTGGTTGGGAATTTCTGTGGGTGAGGTTGGCCCAGCCCTCCCGCTTCCCGCGGCTCCTGCATGCCCTCCGCAGCCAACACTGCCAGCTCGGCCTCCTGCTCTGAGCTGGCCCAGACCACTGAGACGTGGGCGGCCGTGGCTTCCCAGTGCCCACAGTGTGGCCACGGCGTTTGCAGACGCACTTCAGCAGTGCCCTCAGACTCTGCTCCTTCTGTCGCCCAGCTGCAGACACTCCTGCCAGCTCCCTCCCCACGGTCACCCGCCTGCTGCTGCCAGGGCACGAGAAACCTGGCCCACTCCAGCTGCTGGTTCAGAACCCACGGGAGGAGGGGACGGCTGCTCGGGCTCTGGCTATACATTGGGGATTGTAAGAGGTCTTCCCAGACTTCTCTGGGTTTGATGTGGTTTGTCCCCAAGGGTCCTTGTGTTTGGTCCCCAGTGTGATCATGTGAGAGATGGTGGACCATTAAGCAGTGGGCCTATTGGAAGGTGATTAGGTCATTGGAGTCACAGCCCTTGGATGTGAATGCTGCTCCCATGGCATGTGTTAGTTCCCATGAGAAGGAGTTGTTGTAAAGGGCAAGCCTGACCCCTGACTCTCTGGCTTCCTGTCTCACCATCTTCTACATGTACTTCTTCCTGCTGATGCAATGCCTTCTGTCAGGAGGCCTTCACCAAAAGGAAGTAGATACCTTGAATCCCCAGAACTGTGAGCTAAATAGGCCTCTTTTCTTCATAAGTTTCCCAGACTCAAGTGTTTTGTGATAGCAATGGAAAACAGACTGAAACACCTGGTAACATATGAGAGGCACCTGATAACAAGCTTAGTGTCCAGAGGATGTTTGGAGAGCATTTAGTTTCAGTAACTTGTTAACACAGCATTTCCTGAATTCCTAAGAAAGCCATACCAGCAAAGAGTAGCTCCTCCAGCAGGAGTGCATAGCCTCAGTGGAGCTGGGTTGGCTGTTCAACCCTGAAAGAATATTGGAGTAAATGCTTAAATGGAGAAACCAAAGTCCAGGGAGAGGGTATGACTTGCCTATACTGGGACTCCTGCCTTGTTACTCTGGCTTACAAAATATGTCCTATCCCCAATTGTGCAGAAGGGATGCCAATCCCGCTCCTCTGCAGCTGTGTGCTGTTAACAGGCCAGGTTTAGTCTTCAGGGCATGAGTTGGGGTCCTGTTGGTGGGTTCCAAGCCAACCTCCTCCCTTTGCTTCCTTGGATCAGGAATGATGAGACAGGTGTCCCTCTAATTCCCTCTGATGGCCTGGCACCCCCAGGTCTGTCTGAAGACAGTGAGAGCCAGCTGCAGGCTTCTCCCACTCAGATCCTCTTTCTGCCTAACTCTTAGGGTCACTTGTCTTCCAGGGGATCAGCTCATTTAGAATCTGACAAACTGAAAGAAGAAGTTGAAACAGGGCCCAGTGGGGAAAGGGAGGTCCTGGGTGGCCACCAAGGGGAGTGCAAGCAGGGCGATGGCTTGACTGGCTCTATCGTCTTAAAAGCTCACTCTGCTGTGCCGTACAGAGGGGTTGTGGAGGCAGCATGGACGCAGCCAGGCTGCTGAGAAGCCACTGCAATCGTATAGACACCTTCCTAAGGAGCCTGAGCACCCGGGGCAAGCAGGGAGGCCCCCAAAGAGGTTTGGAGATCAAGCTGTTGCCCTCCTGCTTTCTGCATCCCCCATGGGCCTGGGAGTGTCCCTCATTCCCTGTACAGATTCCTTGTCCAGCCTGTGGTCCCCAGGGCTCTGAATTATTCAGCCTGGAAACCAGGCAGTGAATCGCATGTCTGCCCCAGGCTGCAAAATAGATTATTTTTTTTTTATTAGCTGTCCCTTGTTAACTCATAATTGCAATCATGTAACATTTAATAGAGGCACAAAGCAAACCCCATCGCAGCCCCCACCATCATTCATTAGCTAACAAGATGGAGCGGCTCATAAAAAAGGGCCGTTAAAAAAAATCCCAGGGAAACGGAGAGCAGGACATGATGCAAGTCCTGGTTAACAAAGGCGGAGGGCCGGGGAGGCGTGAGCGGCTGTGAGCTGAATAACCAGCCCTGATAAGCCACAGAGCAGCGCCGCTGCACCCTCCTCCCGCGCCCGTCGCCTGAGTCAGAAGCCAGGATGTGCCCAAATCGAGCAATGTAATTAGCAGGTTGCATCATGCCCATGATTATAAATTACAATGGGCTCAAAGAGAAGCAGGGATTAGATGGGGTAACCCAATCCCAAAGCTGGGGAGGGGGACAAGAGGGAGGGAGACAGAGGACGAGGGAGCTGCCACCTGGCCACACGGGGACCCTAGTAGCCTCTGCTACTAGGGCAGCGACAGGCTTGCTCAACGATTGCTTTGTGTAGCCTGGGATAATGATTTACTCGCTGCAAGACTCAGGAGGTGTGAAAGATGGGCCTCTCAACCCCACCATTGTCTCCTGCCGCTGGAATGTCCCTTGGCTCCACCTACCTGGTGCACCTGTGCACACGGATGCTGTTGGGGATGGTCCAGGTGAGGAGCCCTCCTGGGGGCTGGACTGATAAGATCTAAAGGGGCTGAGTGGAGGGGTGTGGAGAGACCCTGTCAGGGATGAGTAAGACTTAGCAAACAGAGGGGACCACTGCGGCTTCTCAGAGGGCTGAAGGGAGATGACATCAGGAGGGGCTGGGGGCAGGAGCTCAGAACTGCTGACAGAGGAGCTCTCCAGGGGGTGCTAGGGACTGGGATTGCTCCCAGGTTTGGCCACCCGCAGGCTGTGGGAGCCTAGGCCACTTCTTCTCTCTGGGCCTTGATCTCCCCCAGTACAACCCCTCAGCTAGCTCTGTGACCAGGGCAAGTCATTTCCCATCTCTGTGCCTCAATTTCCCCATCAGGCCTTGTCACAACTGGTCGTGTGACTCATAATCTACCTCCACCTCTCTGAACCTCAGTTTTGCCATTTATTAGAAGACAAATGATCCCTACAATCTCTAAAATCCAGCTTGGATCTTCTGTGGGTCTAGAGTAAACTCTGTTTTCCCCAAAATGAACCCCCTGACCAGCTCACTTGGTACCTTGGAGACCAGGGTGATGGCCTTGTGGCCACCAGCATGAGTCAGAGCCCCGCGAGGCAGAGGGAAAGTCAGGCAGGCACGTGGCAGACGGAGGAGATGAGGGATGACCCTGCTTCCCTGGGTGGTGCGGACTCAGCCTTTACCTCCTCCTGGTGGGAGCTTCGGCCTTTCAGCCTAACCTTTGCAAATATTCCACAGTGTTTTCTTAGCAGCCCATTCTTACGTGCAGGAAATAATCCCATTAACTCTATTATTTCTGCAGGGGAAGGACAAGAACGGAAATTTGCTCTAAGTTCAAGGAACCCAACTCTCGAAAGGAAAAGCAGAGTCGGCCAACCGCACTGGGCCACGCTTCCTTAGAACACGCCCTGGCCTCAGGGGAGCTCCATTCTGGGTGTAGGAGAGAGATGGCAGCCACCCTGATCCGTGGACGCGGGGTTTTCTCTTTGGGCCTCAGGGCTGTTAAACAAAGTAAGAAATGAGGCTGATGGAGAGGCACAGACACGATCACCCAGCAGGGATGGGGGTGAGTGGGAGCGCAGCTGGTACTGCCTTCGCTTGGACCCCAGTGTGGCTCTCGGCACTGCTGCGGAGGCTGCCTGTCCCAGGCACTCTGACTCTTTGCTACTCTCCGACCCCAGGAGGTGCTCAAATGCCAATCTCCCTCACCCTGCTCAAAGCCACCAGAGGCACCCACAGGCTAAACCGGGGCCCTTCCTTCCTCTCCAGCCACTTCCGCTGTCCTTGGTCCTTTCTCAGCAGGGCCATCTCACACCCCCACACCTGTTCCCCAGGCAAGCAGTTCAACTGGCCATTTTAGGTTCTTGCAGGGTCACGTCCCCCTAGAAGCCCTCCTCCAGGCACCCCTCTGTCTCCTTCACCTGAGCAAGCTCTGGCCTAGCAAGTCTCCAGGAGCAGTGTCCCTGTGGCCCACAGGCTCCCTGGGGAGGGCCTGGGTGTCCCACACCCCTGCACACATCCCACATGTCTTTCCTGTTGAGCTGCTGTTTTTTCTCACAACAGGGAAGAGACAGTTGCCTGAGGCCAGTGACAGTGGAGTGAAGTCTGAAGAACTGATTTTTTCATTTGTGGCTGATTCGTTTGTGTAATCTGAAGACACACAGCGGGAGCTGAGGAGGGGTCCCAGATCCACAGCTCTGGACACTTCTTGAAGGCGCTGTGGGTTCCCCATTGTTTAGAGTGGGGTTGGGAGAATGTGCCAAAAGCTATCCCCTACAAATTGTCCTGACTCCAAGGGGACAGTCCCCAGGGCCCACAGTGGACATGGGGCCTGCCCTGCCTGCTAGACCAGCAGGGCTGGACCTATGACAGCGAGCTCCAGCTTCTTTGGACAGAAGTGTGTGGCGGGGTGTGGTACCAGAAGTGGCATCTGGAGGTGGCTTCTCACCTGTCAGAGCTCTCAGCATGTCCGCTGTTGGTGAGGTGACTGTCCGTGTGTTTACATCACCAAGTAGATGACCATTCTGCTCCTGTGTCAGGATGACATTAGATCCCCAAGTCGTGACCTCACTCGGGCATCTGGCCTTGGGTCCCGTCTGCTTCTGAGCTGAGAGCCAAAATAACCTCAGGGACATGGCTGCCTGGCCACCCTTCTGAGTGACAGCAAAACAGAACAGGTATGGGTATGGGTTTCCTGTGGGGTGACGCAGGAAAGCAGGATTCAGAGACAGAGATCATCTTCCCGAGGTCACACAGTTCTTGAGAGCCAACTTCCGCCTGCGAGCTCTTCTTCTCCTTCTCCTCCACCTTGAGCAGTGCCCAGGTTTGATTTCACATGTGTGATGTGGTGACATGGGCATGAAAACCCAGCTCTGTGCATCCAACACCCACTATGCACCTGGCACAGCTTCTAGTGCCTCATTTTTGTCTGTTCAATCAATAATATTTACCATGTGCCAGCTCTGTTCTAGGTGCCAGGGATACGGCAGTGAGCAATGCCCCTGGCTTCAGGAATGTCACATTCTAGTGGGAGAAGCAAGACAGTCCAAGAAAATAGTACATAGAAAATAGATGATCTCACTCCAGTCAGAAAGCAGTGATCAAGAACACAAGCAACAATAAATGTTGGCGAGGATGTGGGGGAAAGGCACACTCATTCATTGCTGGTGGGACTGCACATTGGTGCAGCTACTCTGGAAGGCAGTATGGAGATTCCTCAGAAAACTTGAAATGGAACCACCATTTAACCCAGCTATCCCACTCTTCAGTTTATACCCAAAGGACTTAAAATCAGCTTACTACAGGGATGCAGCCACATTAATGTTTATAGTAGCTCAATTCACAATAGCTAAACTATGGAACCAACCTAGATGCCCTTCAACAGAAGAATGGATAAAGAAAATGTGGGACATATGCACAATGGACTACTACTCAGCCATAAAGGAGAATGAAATTATGGCATTTGCTCATAAATGGATGGAGCTAGAGAATATCATGCTTAGTGAAATAAACTAATCCCAAAAAACCAAAGGCCAAACGTTCTCTCTGATAGGTGAATGCTGACTCACAAAGGCGGGATTGGGGGTGGAATTTCCACCTGTTTAGAGGATTAGGTGGGGAGAGGAGAATGGGGATGGAAACAGGAAAGATAGTAGAATAAATCAGACCAAAAAACCCAAACAAACAAACAAACAAAAAAAAAACAAACAAAAAAAAGAAAATGGTGAAAAATAATTCAGGCAAGGTATGGTTAGTGAAGGGGTTTGAGCAGACCCCTCAGGAGCAGGGGGAGGGAGTGGGGACCACCTGGGACATGCAAGTGCTGGGCAGAGGGCCACACTTGCCTTCTAGGCCCTGTGGGGACACCAGGAGGGAAGTTATTGGCCCATTTTATGGATAAGGAAACAGAGTGCTGGAGAGTCAGTCCTGGTCTATCTCCAAAGTCCAAGGTCGCCAGCCTGCCTATTATTGTCCCTGCACTGAGCAAGCTTTTGTTTTTAATTCTAAGCCCCCAAGGGAGACAGGACAGGACTGAAATGAAGTCCGTGGGCCCCTCCCCTCAGCTGTCAATAGCCAGGGGCACTGGGAGAGAGGGCTGGGTTTGTATTCTGGGCACAGGGATACCAGTCTCTGGAGGTGACTCGGTGTTTCCCCACTGCCCCAGGTCCTGAGGAGTCTTCATCGGGGTCCTCATTCTCTGGGGTTGACCTCCCACATTTGAGTCTGAAAGCCCACCTCTTTGCTGACAAAGGACACAGGCTTGTGGGCGCTCTGGCCACCCACAGCAGGGCCAGGCTTCAGGCAGACAGAGGGCCTGACCCTGGGGACAGATGTTTCCCCTGGAGAGACTTTCCTGGCCACAGAGGAAGTCGCTCAGGCCTGGCCAGGCAAGTGGCTCAAGCATAGGTCTGAGCCTTGGGACCCCTGGTGTCTGCAGCTGCTCCCAGGACCACCCCACGAGACAGAGGCTACTGAGCCCCCCAGAGAGCAGTGGGGCCGCAGGGGAGTGGTGTTTTCTCAGCAGGATTTATGTCGATGTGCGTGTGAGCAAGGGGCTTTAACAGGGGGGCCTGCTCGACTTGACTTCTGAGCCTGGAATTTATACAGCCCCTCGTTGGCGGCTGTAGTTTATCTTGAACGAAAGAATAATAAACTCGGTTGACAGGATGATGTATTCAGAGCACCCCCGCCACAGCGCAGAACCCGGCCCGCTGTTAGGCTGTCTGGCATGGAGGGACCCTGTTATCGAGTGTTTAGCCCCTGCAGATTGTCAACAATGCATTGTTTGCAGGCTAGGGCAAGGCGGAGATGGGCCGAGCGGGGAGAAGAGGGGTGCTGGCCACACGGGGAAGGAAAGGGGGGGCCGCCCAGATGGGGTCAAAGAGGTGTCTGCCTTTGATGGAAGCCCAGGCTCCATCCGGACCAGGCCCGTTTCTGGCTGTCCCCTTCTGCCTCTCCTGCCTGGGAGGGAATCTTCTCCATAGACCTCCATGCGGCTCAGGGAACAGACTCAGGTGTTTTCCACAGCAGGGGGGAAGCCCCCCACCTTCCATTTCCCATTCGTGCCTCACCCAAGCAAAGCAGCCTCAGCATTAAGAAGATGCACTGACCTTGGCGGTGTCTCTCAGAGGTAGAGCGCTTGCCTTGCATGCACAAGGCCCTGCTTCCATCTCCCCGCCCCGCAAAGAAAAGTAAATAAAATATGCCAACTTGGTAAACCTTGGACAGGGTGAGGGGAGGCCAGTAATCTGGGTTCGTTCATAAGAGCTCTGGACCCTGGTCCTTGACCCCTGTGCTGGGGCCTCTGACCAGTCGCATGACCTCTCAGAACTTTCCTCTGCATGGAGGAGACTCACAATGCTGGCCACCTATTTTGTAAGCAGGACACGGTGGCCACACAATTAGGCAAACACTCTGAAAACTTGGAAGCAGAAGATGAATTCAAATTGTCATTTTCTTTTCCTTCAAAGTCTCCTAAATTCAGGCAGCAGAGCAATGGCTTCTGCCTCAGCCACTATGCTTCTTCCTAACCTTTGTTCTTGGGAAGTCTTTTCTCTTGTCTGACCATGAGCTCTCCTGTTTCAGTTTTAGTTGTTCATGCACATGTTCCAGGTCCAATTGTCTCTTGAGTTACTTACACTTTTCTGGTTTAATGGTCCTGATTCCTTCCACTACCAGGCCAGAACCTACTGCCAAACCAGCTCCAGGACTCCCACTCCCTAGGGGAACTGGTGCTCTAGTCCTGCTCCTAAAAGCAGGATAGTGCTCCTGAGCCCATGGGGGCTGCAGGGACAACGGCAGGGACAGGGAGGGAAGGGAAGCCCCAGGCAAGGAGCACTGGCCAAGCAGCTGGCTCCATTCCAGGAGTGAATATGGGATCTCATTTTATCTTCTTTTTAATAGTCAGCACCATCCCCATCTTACAGATGGGAAAACCAAGACTGAAAGAAGATCCAGTCTCTTGTTCTCTGGCAGGTGACAGAAGGAAGACTCGATACCAGCAGGTTTGACTGACTCCAGAGCTGCCCTTGACCTCTGTCTTCAAAGAAAGGTGGGAAAACACTCAACCAGAGCTGGGGGCTTTCAGACTCCTGGACTTCAAGGGTGGAGCCCTTGAAGAGCCAAGGGGAGCCAGGCTGTGGCAGGAGTGAGCAGAGGGGAGGCAGGCGAGGCCTGGAGGCTGCAGCTGCCCCAGGCCAAGGTCAGGAGAGGAGCTCAGATCTGAGCATAGGACCCGGGTGCACGGGGCTACTTGGGCTGGGGCAGGAAAGCCCCCAGTGTCCTCAGACCTGGCAGGACTCAGTCATGTGTTCATGGATCACCCCTTCCTCGCATCCTTTATTTGCCCTGGAGTCAAGTCCCTCCGAGTCCCATGGCAGACACATGGTTCCCATTTGCCCGCCCATCCACCCCTGCTATGGCGTTTCGACTGTGTGCCAGGCCCTGAGTGCTGGAGGGGACTGGGCCTGTCCTCTTCATTCAGGTCCTGAGTCCACTGAGGAGAGAGGAGTAAATGGACACCCAGAGCCCTCCTGAGACGTGCTCACTTGGGAACCCTCCACCCACCGTCCCCGGGCGATGGAGACGCAGCACACTCCTCCTGTGCCGGCTCCAGCTGCTTGAGGACGTGAAGGAAGAGCACAGATGCTCCAGGTCCTCCACAGGACAGCTGTGAAAGTGGAAAGCAGGAAGTGGAAGGCGAGCCTGGAGGGTCCCCGAGGGGAACGACCGTGCCTTTGAATTTGTGTTTATTCATTCACTGATTCCATCATGCATCTGGTCCTGAGCATCCTTTGTGTGCTGGGCAGGGCTGGGAACAGCAGGGGCCCCCGGGGGAGGCGAATCTCCATGGGAAGACCACTGGGGCGCCCTTTGTGGGGACTCAGACCAACTTGGGTAGAGACTGCAGCAGTGGGGGATGGGCAGCTGCAGACCCGGCCCAGACATTTGAAGGGAGGCAGCGGCCAGGAAGAGGAGGGCATCCAGGAGTGTGACCTGGGCTCTGTGGGAGGCTGCATTTGGACCATGGCGTGTTCTGGACCTAGCTCCAGCGACTGCCTTTCCTGAGGTAAGCAGAGAAGCCTGCAAGAGAGAGGAAGGAGATGGAGAAGAGAGCGAGATTTCTGATGTAGCAGGAAGACCCAGTTCTGTCTTTGGGTCCTCTGGGGACCTTTGGATCCCGTTCATTCGAACAGAGGGCTTCATTGTCCAGACTTCCCAGAGCCCTGATTTCCATGGCCGCCCCACTTCCTCCTGGGGTGCGTTTGCATGTGTTTGCATGTGGTGTGCTCCATCCACTTTCACTGCAGGCGTTTCCATTTATGTCATTGTCCCTCTCCCCACAACTGGCTGCTCCCATGTCTTTCTGCTCCCTCTTCTGCAAGGGAAGATGAGGGAGACCGCGGGTCTCTCTTGGGCGCTGCCGGGTGGGGCAGTTCCCTGAGACCAATCTGCCTTCCTGACCAGACTGTGCTCTTTGTAAAATTTGCCGTGAGCCCAGTGGTCTCTGAAGACTCATCATCGGAGCCATGTCCTGGACGCTCCTGCTGGGCCGAGGGGCGTGCCAGGCTGCAATGAGAACCGCCTGTGGACTGTCAGTAGGAAAGCAGCTAATGGAGTGATGAGAGAGTGTCGCCTGCAAGTCTGGGGCCATCCCGTGTGAGTCGCTTCTGCTGACCAGAAGGTTGGGGGTCTGGAGAGGGCCGTGCTTGGGACTCCTTCCAGGGCCTGGCTGCAGCCACCGTGCCCATAGATCATACCCCATAAGCACTCACACATGCGTACAAGTGTATGCAGAGGCAAAGTTTGACTTTTGCAGAGTTGGTAATGCTCAATGCTGTGTGACTCTAGGCATGTGTCGTCCCCTCTCTATGCTCAGTTTCTCCTTCTTTACAATGAGGGGCTTCCCAGTGTTGGTGTTTGCAAATGTCTGCAGACAAACTAAGCTTATCATCTGGTCCCCAGAGGGGTCTTCCCCATCGGGGGAAAGGCCACATCTGAGTCTTGAATTACTCCTCCCTGGAGCCTCCCACTTCCCTGTAGGCCATGGGAACTTCCGCCAGCATCCCACAGACATGCCTGTGGCCAATCAGCATGCACTGATGATGATGATGTGACAGGGGGAAGCCAAGAAGCTGCTGGGAATCCACCCCACTTCCGTCCCATCCTCACCATCTCTGTCCACTGAGGTCCCGCTGGGGAGGCTCCAGGCCCGGGAACAGGGATGTCCCACATGGGGAGGGATGCACAGAAGCGGCTGCATCTTGTGGCCTCTGGCCCCTCCGCCCACCCTGGGCCGTGGACTTCTGCCCACTTCTCACCTCCCCTCCACACATATGTCCTGGGCCGTGTGAGGCTCAGCTTGTCACCGATAGGCTCCTACTACTTGAGGTGGTCTGAGTGCCCCTTATCAAGGACAGCTTATCTCCTGTGGTCACTCACCCACAGACTCCAGAGGGCCACTCAGAAGGCCTCTCCCAGCATCTTGCCTCTCCAGCCCAGACTCTCCTCTGTGTCCGGAGAGACTGGACTCCAGTGACCCTCCCTGTCCACCAGGACAGACTGGGGACAGAGAGGGGGAGCTCTGGGGTTTCAGCTGTGCCCAGCCTCCTTTAGCCAACAGCTTCTGGAAAGTTCTCCTCACCCTGTGTGGTGTGGATTCTGGGGCCCACTTCACTCCACACGCCCTGCTCCTGCCGTGAAAGGGAGGCAACAGGCCAGTACTTGGGGCATATCTATCTACCGCCCCCCTGGACTGGGGCTCCCCAAGGACTGGCCACTTGAACTTGGAGGAAGCTTTGACAGGATGACCAATGCACATCATCAGACCAATCAAATCTACAGGCTGCGGTTGTCACCAGGGTCACACCCTGGAGGGGGACTTTGGTTGTTGTTTAAAACAGGAAGACAGGTTGTTCAGAAAGACCGATTTTAATAAGGAAGGAAAGAAGGAGGAAGAAAGAGTGGAGGGAAAGAGAAAGAGGAGGAAAGAAAGGAGAAGAAGGGGCAGAGAGAACGCTCAGGCTTCCCTTTTCGAGCCTCCTGTGGGGGGTTATTTGTCTAAAACCCTCTTATCTCTGACACTGTCTCCTTTGGCCAGGGGTCTGTGGAGCGAGGCTGGCTTTTCTCCCAGTGACAACCCAACGCCAGGCTCCATAAACGGTCCCCAGCGCCTGTGTGGAGGAGGAAAGGGGTCCAGGTTGAAGGGCCCCAGCTGTCCCTCCTGCCCTTTCCCATCAGTCCTCCCCTCAGTGAGCAGCCCTCAGCCAACCCCAGACCCTCACGACCCAGAAGGGGACACAGCTGTCCAGCTTCTGTGGTGGGCTCCGGCCAGCTCCCTCTCTCGCCTCCTCCCACCCGGATCCCCTCAGACCTGCCTGGGCTCCTGTCCTCAAGAGCCTCACCACAGCCCAGGTGAACCCCAGCAGCCAGAGGCCTCCTAGCCTGCACTCGAGCTGTCCTTGCCTCCCCTGTGGCAAGCGCTACCTTTTTCCAGAAGCTTCTCTGGATGCCCGGTTCTCCCTAGTTCACTCGTTCATGTGTTCCTCCTTTCAGCACATGCTTTTGAGTCCCTGAGATGTGCCAGGCATGAGAGATAAAGGACCTGGGGAACTCAGAGTCCAGTGGAGGAAACCAAATGTCAACAGTCAATTAAAACCCTTTAGGGTGAGTTTTGGCCCCCTGCCCCACCCCCAGTTCACAGCAATAATGTCTAACGTCGGCCGAGGGTTTACTGTGTACCAGGCACTCTTTTGAGTGCTTTATCTGGAATATCTCATTAATTCTTGAAGCAGTTTTACTGGGTGGAACTGTCATCCTCTGTTTTATGGAGCACACAGACACAGGCCTTAAATAACTTGCCTGAGGTCCCGCTTGTGAGGGTCAGACCAGAACACAAACCCAGACAGTCTGGGCCCGAACACTTAAACCCAAAGCTGCTTCCCTCACAGTCTAGAGACCGGGATGTTTCCCTATGCACCCTGAGGTCCATGCTGCTACCGGCCCCTTAAGCAGACCCTTGAACCGCCTGTCCCTCTGTACACAGTCGGCCGTCTTTGAGGGGAGTGATTTGCACCCTGGCCCTGTCGGCTTCAGTTCTCCTGAGCCTCGCCTGCTGCCCGTGGCCCATCTCTGGAGAGTGGGCATCTCCCAGTTCCGACTGTCAACCTCGGGCAGGCATGGCCTGCAATCTCCCCAGCACCCGAACCAGAATGGGCCAGAGATGACTCTTTCAGCTGCCAGCCCTCTGCCCAGGAAGAGGGGCAGGTCCTGCAAGTTAGCAAAAGGCCAGGCATGGCCAGGGAGAGGCTCTGCTATGATGAACACGAATCAGCAAAACTACGGTCCCCAAATGGCAGCCCCGGTCCTCTCTGAGGAGCTCTGTCTCCAGTTAATCAAACTCCCTGTGGTTGTCCTCAAGCCTCAGTTTCCCTGAGGTCCAGTGAGGCTGAAAAACAGTCCTCATCTTGGGGGCCATTTGGGGACTAGCTCCTATGGCCTGGAAGCTCAAGCCATGGCCCTCCAGGGGACCTAAGCAGTGCTGGGAGATGTCCCAGGTCTGAGACGTGGAGGAGGAGAATCCAGAAGATACACAGAAAGAAAGGAATTTGGAGCCAGAGTGGCGCATCTGCACACTCAGTGTGTACTGAGCACTTACCGCGTGCCTGGCACTGCGCCGGCCCCAGCTGTGCAGTCAGCCCCAGCCTCGCAGGAGCTCCCAAAGCTGGTGGGACTGGTTGCAGCTTATATGCCCCAAAACCCAAGTGAGAAAGGGGAGGTAGGGACGCGATGGCTGTCCCCAGGACCAACACAAGGGCCCCCAACAGGGACAGGGCAGAAAACCAGGTCTGTGTCCAAGGTCCTAGGACCCTGATGCCCTTTCCTCCTGGCCCAGGACACTAAGATCCCAGCCTCGAGCAAGACTGAGTTCTGATGGCTGCTGGGGGAGCCAAGCCTGAAGCGAACCAGGAAGGGAGGAACGTTTGGCTCTGAGGTGGACAGGTCTGATCTGGGCCTGCCTGGCCACCCAGGCAGGAATGACAATGGTGAGATGTGCTCCTTGGTCACCAGTCCTGGCCCTCACTGTGTGGGGACTGTGATTCAGTATCCAAGGGGACAGAGAAAGGAGGGAGCTTCACAAAGAGGCTCCTCACACCTCCTGAGTCTCCCTCATTGGCCTAGAAAGCCTTCTGGGGCAGGTCAGAGAGGGAGAACTGTCAGAGCCTTGCCAGAGCTGGTGGCCTCCCCTACCCCAGCACCAAACAGCCTGAAGAGGAAGGGACAGAGCCGGGAGACTCCAGGACCAGCAAGGGTGAGGTCTTCTGAGACCAGGCTCCCCCTGCCTCCCTGACTGCTGAGGCCTTACAAGCAGCCCTGGGGCTGGGGACTCCCTCTCGGGCCGCAGCCTTGAGCAGGCTGTGCATGTGTGGGTGTTTATCTGTCTCAATGTGTGCCCGCCAGTTTGTATGCATGTGTGTGTGTGTGTGTGTATGTCTATACAGGCTTATGAAAGCAGAGACCCCAGGAACTTGAGGATTTGGACTCCTCTTCCTTCCAAAACCACAAGGCCGCTGGCCGGCCTCAAGCCTTGATTTCCTCAAGGCCCGGAGAGGCTAATGAGAAACAGACCCTCCCAGCTGCCTGCGGGTGTGGGTGGCCCAAGTGCAGGAGCTGTTGGCCGGACAGCCCGCCTCTCTCTTGGGATCCAGGTGGTCTCAGAGCAGCTGAGGCCCCTCTTTGGGCCTTCCCCATGATGGAAGCAGACAAGAGCCTGCCAGGCTGGCCCAGAGACCATGCTGGGGAGCCCCTCAGTCTGGGATGCTGCCCACCCACTCCGCCATGACCCTGCCTCTGGGGAGAGGCCATGCCACCAAGGGTTCCACAGTGGATAAAAGAGGCAAGTGACTGAAAGGATGAGTCCTCTCTTCCTGTCCCCCACTCTGGATGGCTCTGAGAGTTCCCTGGAGCAGGGATGGATGTGCACAGGGGTGGTAGTCTCCTCATGACCTCAGCCTGCCCAGAGTCAGGACCACAGACCTCCTGCGGGAGGAAGCTGTGATGGCGATGGCAGGAGGTCCCTAGGAAGCAGGTTCCGGAGCTCTCCTTGCCCCAGGAGCCTGATGGAGCAGGCCTGGTTGAGTTAGGGACTCTTCCAGAATATTTATTAGAGATTAGCTTTCGGGCGTGTGCTTTTGGAGACCAGGGTTTGAATCACCATTCAATTTTTTCCTCTCCTTAAACTGGGGTAAATAATGACTTACTGGAGAAGATGTCACATCACAGGCTCTGTGCATGGTAGAGACAATAAAAGCAATAATAATGACAGCAGCTGACCATCACTGCGTAGTGCCACACTCTCTGCCATGATGGGGCCTGGATGCAGGATGCACATGGGGGTATTGGATAAGGGCTGAAGTTTGCCACATTTGGGTGCCCTGGGGGCCCTGAGCATGTCCCCACAGCTGCCCCAGTCACCTAAACCTGCAGCTGCAGAAGGTCCTGCCCTCGTGGGAGATACAGCCCAGAGCTCCAGAAGCCAGGCCTGGTTCCTTCCAGCCTAATTGGCTAATTGTCTGCCGCCTTGATAGCTGGGTCTAGACATGACTGCTCCCAGCCAGGCCTTCACCCAGCCTAGCTCCCTGGGCCACTGAGCAGGAAGGATTAGCATGCAGGCTGGATTTGCTCACTTAATTCCTTATCAAGGCCCTGTCCTTCAACACTGAGAGCAAGTTTTCTTTCTTCAGGCAAAGAACCCCAGGAGGCTCTGGACAGCAGCAAGATGAGGGAGGGAGGCAGCCTGACCACCCGCTTCCCCAGGAGCACAGCACAGACTGGAAATGTCTGGACTCACCCTGGAGCCCCCAAGAGAGTGGGCCCCTCACAGCCTGGCTTTCCAGTGGGGAGACTCCAGTGAGGGCTGTGGCTGACCCAGCTGGAGCAGGCTGGCTCTCCAGGCATTGACCTCTGGGGTGTTGGCACCTCAGCTCCTTTCAGTGAGATAAAGGCAGAGAGAGCTCCACGGGGACGGGACTGGAGTCTCCTGGCAAAGCATCCCACCCGTAGGAAGGAGGGATGGAGCTGGGTCCACTCAGGGTGTGGACTCTAAGGAGGAGTGGTGGGCCACAGGGGAGGCCAGACTACCCAACATTGGGCCCAGGAGGCCTCTGAGGAAAGGCAAGAAGAGTGAGGCCTCACCCGACAGGAGGAGGTAGAGAGAGGGCACCGGAGCTCTAGCCATTGCACCACAACATGCTGTGATGTGTGCCCCCCTTGAGCTGGTGTTATCATTCCTGTTTTACAGATGAGAAAACTGAAACCCTAAAAATCCTTAAAACTTGCCTAAGTTCATAGCTAGCAATGGACAGATCCATGAATGGCCTGCCCCAGCACAGAGACCCCCACACAGACCTTCCACACAGACCCCCAACTTGCAGAATGCAGAAGTCAGCTAAGAATTCCAAGTCTCAGCCCCAGCCCCCACTGCCCTCACCTCCCATGCTGCCCATCTTCTTGCTAGGAGCTGCCCATCTCCCCTCCTCCAGGAAGCTCCCAGACCATCCCACCCTTATTGCCTCTGCCATGACCCCAGAGCAGGCATCCTGTTTGCCAGTATGCTGGGTGGTAGGTCCTGGTCTAACCAAGTAGCTGCATGGAGCAGGAGTTGGCATGGACTCTAGATTGACACAGCTCTGACTTTGAAACTTAGCTCTCTCTTTTGTGTCTGCTTTTTTGCATCTGTAAAATGGGACTAATAATGGTACCTGCTTCAAGGACCAGTGGAAGATTTAATGAGATACTACAGATGATATGATCACACAGAGAGGGATAAAATGAGGCTCAGAAAGGGTGTGTGCCAGGCAATGACTTTCTCAATAGGACTCCTAAATCTCAGGAAATACTGCCAAAAGTTAATAAATTGGATGGTATCAAATTAAAAAGCTTCTGCACAGCAAAGGAAACAGGAATGTGAAGAGAGAACCTACAGAATGGGAGAAAATCTTTGCTAGCTACTCTTCTGAAAGAGGATTAATATCTAGAATATACAAAGAACACAAAAAAGTTAGCACCCAAAACTCAAATAACCCCACAAATAAATGAGCAAATGACTTAAGCAGACACTTCTCAAAAGAAGAAATACAAATGACCAACAAATCTGAAAACATGTTCAACACCATTAGCAATTAGGGAAATGCAAATTGAAACTACACTGAGATTTCATCTGGCACTAGTCAAGAATCCAAATAATATACACACTGGAGAAGATAAGGAAAAAGGGAACAATTTTACACTGTTGGTGGGGTTGTAAATTAGTACAACCACTATGGAAATCAGTATGGAGGATCCTCAAAAGACTAGGCATGGGAAAACCATATGACCCAGCTATACCACTCCTCCGTATTTATCCTAAAGAATTAAGGCTATCTACACCCACATTTATAGCAGTATAATTCACAATAGCCAAACTATGGAATCAGCCTAAGTGTCCATCCGTGAATGAATAAATTTTTAAAATGTGGTATACTCACACAATGGAGTTTTATTCAACCATAAAGGGAAATGAAATTATGTCATTTGCAGGAAAATGGATGGAACTAGAGACCATTATGTTAAGCAAGATAAGTCAAACTCAGAAAATCAAGGGTCATGTGTTTTTCTTATATGTGGAAGCTAGAGAGGAAAAGGAAAAGAAACGCTGGTGGCAGGGGGCAGGGGGGTGGAGAGGCTGCTCAGTAGAGGAAAGGGACCAGGGGATGGAAAGTGGGGAAGGAGGGGGTAGGTGCTGAGGACTGATACAGATCAAATTATATTGCTATACTGTGAGTCTGTACAAATATGTAACAATGGATCCCCCCATCATGTACAATGATAATGCACCAATAAAAAATGTGGAAAAAGCCAGGCACAGTGGTGCACATCTATAATCCCAGAGGCTTGGGAGGCTGAGGCAGGAGGATCAGGAGTTCAAAGCCAGCCTCAGCAACTTAGCAAGCCAATAAGCAACTCAGTGAGATCCTGTCTCAAAATTTAAAAAATAATAATAATAAAAAGAGTTTGGGATGTGGATCAGTGGTTAAACACCCCTGTGTTCAATTCCTGGTATCAAAAACAAAAAATGTAGAAAGAAAAAATAAATCCAATATCCTATTATATTCACTTATTCAAGCAGTAAATTTATGTGTCAGTGTGTACTAAATATTGAGATGCAGAGTTTATTAAAAGAGACATTGACTGCTGTAAAAATGAAAAGGTGTGTGCCTTCTCCAATGTCACACAGCATGCTGACAGCAGCCGTCAGAGTTGGTATATGGAGGAGACCCATACTCCAAGGTGGGTGGCTCCAGGTCTCTGGTCCAGGGCTTCTATCCCTCAGTCACAAAATCACAGGGACTCTGTGGCTGTGAGTGCTCAGAGCCAGGCCCTGGGAAGGCTGGAGAATGACAGCTTCCAGGCCAGGCCCTCTCCTGCCCACCCTTCCAGCCCCCATGCTCCCTCAGGGGCTATCTTCACCTGACCCCAGTGGTCTTTCTGGGGGTGGAGCTGTTTGCAACAGGCTCCTATTGTCTGCTGGCCCGAGTGCACCTGTAGTACCTCGTCCCATCCTGGTGAGTCAGCTCTTGGCAGGCAGTGGGGCAGCCACTCCACATCATCTTAAGTCTGAAAGAGGACCTTTCTTTTCATTTTCCTCCTCCTTCCTCTCTCCACTCTCCATGAAGTGGTCATCTCCGCTGGGCAGCAGGGAGCATCATTCTCTGCCAGAATTTCTTGAGTCTCCTTGGCCAGGAGACAGGGTGGGGCCTAAGAAACAAAGAGACTGCAGCCTACAGCTGGCCAAAGCCCCTGAGCTACTGCAGGACGACGTTCATGCCCTCAAATTCCCTATTTCCAGTGGGGGTACCTGAATCAGGGCAGGTGCCGCAACACTTTACTTACCCCTTCATACTTAACAACCTCCACCATCTGGCCCCAGGTCTCAGATCTAAAGACTGCTAAGCAGACCAAAGGCATTCCTGAAAATTGTCTGGCAAAAGTTTGGGAATTATACTTTAAAGCTTTGACAATTACACTTGGGAGTTTTTCTCCCCCACTTGAATCAGAGACTATGTACCCCCATATCACACACTATTGAAGCTAGCTTGACTATATAATTTGCATATGAACTAAAAGAATTAAATCAGAATAAGGTAAAGGCTATTAAAGATATTCTCATTGACAGTGAAAGATATCAGGCAGCAAAAACAAAGTATAAGAAGTATACCCAAGAAGTAAAAAACTAAAGCAATCCTGAGTCACTCAGGGCAGAGGCAAAGCAAATGAGAGACCCTGGCTCTTAGGGGCATGGTTTTGTTTTAATTACAGCAGTCTTCAGTGGAAAATTGGATTAGATCAATTTCTGTTTACAAAGGTTTTAGAATATATGACACATTTTTAAACAAGGACTTTCAGAGAACACAATTTCAGTTTTCTCTATATTTGTGGTATTTAAAGTACTATACAAAAGTTAGTAATGGCAGATGAAGTGATTTAGACTGATACACCCACTGAGGACAATTAGGACAGCAGAACAAAATATTTTAAAATCTGCTTAAGGGCATAGGAGCACTAAAAAGATAGTAAAGAATTTCTGGGCCATGATTAAGTCCTAGAGAGATAAGAGTGGAATTTGGAACCTTCTGTCTCCCCAACCCCTGAGGTGTTTGAGCATTTGGGAAGAATTACCTGGAAGCCCAAGAAGTTGAACAATTCTTTTGACAGCATTGTAAGACCATGAGGGCATGGATTGAAGTTCCAGGGTTGCCAAATGGTGAAACTGAGTGAACTCCCTCTCTCTCAGCAGGGACTCCAAAAAGGGCTATACCCTAGGAGTTAAGGGTGAACCAAAAATAGCTCAGTTTCCACTCAATTCTTAAAATGAAAGTAGGAGACCCTGTATTATTGATGCTCCAGGCACAAATGTGAATCTTCTCTGAAGGAAAATATCCATTGCTTCAAATTATTTCTAAGAAAAATGTAAAAACAATGTCCAACACATAACCGAAAATAACTATACACAAAAGGAGTCAGCCAACATTCTATTAAAAACATCAGAAATAATAGACAATAGAAATAGATCCACATAGGCCACCTGTATTAGGGTTAAGAGCAAAGATTTAAAGGAAGTGTGCTTACTATATTCAAGGAGATTGTTGTGGTTACTATTGCTGTGTAGAAAATTACCCCCAAACTTAGTGATTCAAACAGCAATTTTGTCATCTTATGATTTTGTGGGTAAGAATTTCAGGGAGGGCTTGACCAGGCAGTTGCCACTCAAGGCCTCTCATGCAGTTGTTGTCAGATATCAGAACTGGATATCCAAGAGATCTCCCTCACAAGCCTGGCAGCTGGTGCCGATTATTGGCTGGGAGCTCAGTTAGTGTTGCTGACCAGAGCATCTACACATGTCCTCCCTGGCATGGCAGCCTCGGGGAGCTAAATGGCTTACATGGTAGATTCCCCCAGTGTGAGTGTCCAAGAAAAGCCTAGTAGAAATTGCATGACCTCTTACATAACAGTTGGAGAAATCATACAGCATCATTTCTGCTGAGTTCTACTGGACACAGGAAGTACCTAGGCCCAGCCCTGCCCAGATTCAATGGGAAGAATCAGAAACCCTCCTCTCTCTCTCTCTCTCTCTCAATGGGAGCAGTGCCAAAAAATTTGCAGTCATAATTTAAAACTTCCACAGAGATAAAAGAGAGAAGCTTCTATTGTTAAGAAAAGTTCAGTTGATTGATGATGTCTTCTCAACATGAGATGTCCTAGACTTTTCCAAATGAAGTATCTTTCACACATTCCCTCCTCCCCCAGGTGGATCCCACAAGCCTGGTCAGGGTGGGTCACTCAGACATCTTCACAATATCTCTAGCTCTACTAGAGATGCAGGGGCAACCCCAGCTCCACATCCACATTCACAATGACATCCCGCCCACACTTACTCCTCCTGACCTCTTGGTTTTCCCCCACAGAGGTAACTCCTCAGGAAGCTCAAGAACCTTAAAAAGTAAAAAGTGGAAGAATTGGAAATTAGGCTGCATGTATCTGCCCTTGGGCCTCCCAAACCAAAATAATTCTTAACACATCTAATAAGAAGGAAGTTTCTCAGACTGGGAGCAGAGAGGTACAATCTAAAAATCTGGAAGGGATTAATATCTTAGAAAGTTCTGTTAATCAACAAAAAGGAAATCCAATAGGGAACAAAAGGCCAATACATGAATGCGCACATCATAAAAGAGGAGGTTCAATGAGAAGAAAATGAAGAGATGCACAAATTCACGAGTCACCAGGGAGACACCTGTTTCAGACAACTATGTTCCTCCACATCCGACCAAATGGCACATATTAGAAAGGCAGAGCATGCTCCGTGCAGGGAGATGGGGCTTCTTGGTCCACAGGCAAGAGGATAGGCCAGTACAGTCATCTGAGAGCAATCTGGCTGTATTTAACTAGGGGTATGTTTGCTCGGCATCTCAGAATCCCACAAAAATGGGTCTACAGCCTGGAAAATTGACCAGGGAGGAATGAAAGAGGATTTCTACAGGGTGTTCATGGCAGCAAAATTTGAGAGGTGGGGGAGTCGAGGGAACCTGATTGTCCATCCCTGGGGGAGTGGGTAAGTAAGGTGGGGTGGGTCCCTTCCAAGAGGCGATGGGAAGCAAGCCAAATATACAAAGATAGATCTTAATATCAAAGTTGATTAAAAAGAAAAAACCAGGAAACTCACAGCATAATATCACTTATGTAAAGTATAAAACATGCAGAAATCCTCACCACTATACATAGAAGATGCATATTTCAAGACATATCAAACACAGAACGAGGGTCTGGATCTGGCTCTGGGGTGAGAAGTAGACAATAAGAGAGGAAGTGAAGAAGAAAAATAAAACGACAGGAAAATCAAAGTGGGCTTGAGTAGGTCAATGATGATAGTATACTGGGAACCAAGGAGTGCCAATCAATTCCATCATCTCTACATCTGAGATAAAAATACATCAGTGAAGCAGATTTGTAGACTTGGACCATAGAGACTCAGCTTCAATAGGCCTGCAGTGAGCCCCCAAATGCGGGTCCCAGGGAAGCTGTTCGCACTCTCTCCAGCGTTCTAGATAGGAGATCATCAGTGTTTCTTTACTGCATCTGGTGCCAGGGAGCTCATTTAGGATGAGCAGGTCATTCCAATTAGAAATGTCTTCGAGCTGAGGCCAAAATTTACCTCTAAACCTTTGATCCAAGTCCCATCCTTCAGATCGAGTAACAGAACCAGGCCCTCCTGCTCCCAAATGCCAGCCCTCAACCAACTAGAGAGGGCTGGTGTATTTCTCACCCATCTCACCAGGCTTGGGCATCTTGAATTGCCCGAACTGGATGACCTTCCCTGCCTACCGCATTTCTACACTTGTCAAGGTTCTCTCCCCAACCCGCTTCATTCTAGCCAAGCTCTTCCCCTAGGTCTGGTGTAGTTACCAGTGTTTCTCCTTAAACACGGCTCCCTTAGGGAGACCCCACACTCTGAGTATTACAGGCTGGTCAGCTCAAGGCATGGCAGGACATATACCCTCGTCAATCAGGGCTCTATGCTCCTATTAATATAACTTCATATTAAAGCCTTTTAAAAAAAATCAACTTTCAGTGATCACTCCAACTTCTAGGTCTTTTCACCACTTTATACACACATAAATACATTTGACAAAAGATACGCAGTGTAAAGTAAGACTCCAGTGAGTCACTTGGTTTCTTGTCTATCTTTCTGGAGATAAATACATACACAAATCTAACACAAATTCCCGATGGGACAAAGCGAAGCAGTCTACACTGTCGGCAAACACTGCCGTGCACCTTGCTTTTGTACTTCATCAGACAAGGTGGAGAATTTTCTCTATCAGTTTATAACTCCTTGCTTCATTCTTTATATCAGCCCATTGTCTTTCATTGTGTGATTCAACTGGTCCCTCACTGGTGGACACTTAGTTTGCCTCCAGTATCCAAGGCAAAGCTGCTAATAAGTTGCACATAAGCCAGGGTTTCTGTAGGATCACATCCATGTTCCTTTTGACTTGGATTTTTTTTTTTTTTTCATGCGGGAGATGGACTTGTCATTCCTGCCTACTCTAATCTCTCTTCTTGGCTTCACCTGTTGTTCCAGGCATTGTCGGGCTATTTTGGAATCCTGATTAGCTCCTGGGCCTGGTCCCTCAGCCTCAGGTCATCTGCAAACTTGGGGAGGGAGACCCTCAGGCCTCCATTCAAGTCACTAATAAAAAATATCAAGAAATCTGGGGCCAAAGATCAGGTCCCTGGAGCCAGTCCTAGAGAATTCCAGGTATCCATTTATCAGGTGTCATCAGGAGGTATGTCCCTGCTGTTGTCACAGGAGCCAACACCACTAGAATACCCTAACAGGCCCCTTCACCTCCTGGCCAAAGCTGAGGCTTCCCGTCCGCTGCCTCCCAGTGAGGAAGAACCGAGACGGGGGAACCTGGGTCGTTTGCTCCTAGCAGAAGCAGCTAGAGGGTCTGGAGAGGAAACCCCTGGCCCTTGTGGGAGCTGGAATCCTATCTTGACCACTTGTAATTATGTGGTTTGGGGCAAATTACTTAACATCAATGGAGACTGCTGTGTTCCTGAGCAAGAGGCATTTCAAAAGTGAAGTCCCTCTGGCCAGTTCTATGTTAACACTTCCCTTTATCTTTTCTGGGATTGACTTCTTGGACCTACTCTTCTCTGCTTTTGGTGTGTCCCCTGGAGGGGAAAGGTTGGACATGCTTTTTATTTCAGCAGAGCTAAAGACAGAGCACCATGCAGATCTTTATCCTGAGGTCCCAGCTCTGGATTCACTGTCCCTGCTTTGCATTATGAGCCATCAACTGGGATTTGGCCAAGATTTTGCTAGATTTTCAACATGGATTTCCAAAATGGGGTTCTCTTCAGCTATTCTATGCCTTTCACAGCTATCCTTCTCCCTCTACCTGGCCTGGCCAAGATGTTCAGGAAGGGCCTCTATTTCCCAGCCTCCTATCCCTCCTGGCGCTAGGTGACTTCCAAAGTGCAAAGCCCTGGGTTCCTTCCTTTACCATGGAACTGCTTCCCAGGATGCCCATCACCCGGGGCTCACACCCCTGAACTCACTGAGGAGTACTCACTTGATAAGGCCACTGTCGTTCCAGCAGATGCTCACGTGGACAAGGACCCCATCCAACTCAGCCTTGTTTGTGCAAATATGAATCAACTATTACGGACACAGTCTGGACCAGAACCTGCATCAGTTCTATTCTCAAAGCCTGGTGCAGTGGCTCATGCCTGTAATCCAGTATCTGGGGAGGGTGAGGCAGGAGGATCATGAGTTCAAGGCCAACTGAGACCCTGTCTCAAAGTGAAAAAGAGAAAGGGCTGGGGGCATAGCTCAATCAGAGTTCTTGCCTAGCGTGTGCAAGCTCTGGGTTTAATCCCCAGCATGGCAAAATCAATGAAGTTTCAAAGGGAGGGAAAAAAGAACAGTCAGGGAGAGTCAGGAGGGGGACCCAGGTCTGTGCGACCCCAGCCCAGTGCTTCCTATTGTTCCACCAGGCCCCCACCCCAGGATTACACTCCGCTCCTTTCCTGTTCTGTCTTGCTCTTTTCTAGAAGGGAGAGAGAGAATAGGAAGAAATAGCTCTCCATCCAGCCCCATGTGGAGGAGACTCAGATCTGGGCCCTGCGCCCCAGGCTTGTCTGTCCTTGGGATCAGACATGCGCACAGATGAGTGTAAGCCAAGGGGAAGGGGAGAGGTTGCAGGCAACCCAAGTCTAAGGGTAGTGGGCACCTTCCCCTGTGGGGTTCAGGATGGTGGGTGCTCTGGCTGTGCAGAGGTGCGGGAAGAGGAGCAGCAGGGGCTGGGTTGACTCAGCCCCACTTACTGGGTGCTCCTTGGCCTTCCTGCAGCTCATCCTCAGCACCCCCAGCGGGGCAGTCAGGCAGGCAGCTGCCCTAGGATGCTGAGAGTGGCTGAGACCCTGAGTGGGCAGGGCTCGCTGCACGCAGGGCCCAGTTCCCCAGCACCCCTCAGGCAGGGGCTCAGCTCTGGAGGCCCCAGAAGTCCTCCTCAGTGCACGTGGATCCCGGATCCCATCTCTGTGGGCAGGAGACACATCTCAGCCTGGGGTGGGGGCTGGGCCTGCTCCTACTTATGGCACCTCTTCCAGCCCCCATGGGCGGGTGGGCTGGAGAAGCAGCAGCTCACCCTGGGGGCGGCCTGAGCCCCAGCATCCAACTCTGCTGTCCCACAGTGGGGCCAGGGACGGGAGGGGGCTTCTCCGTCTCCCCAGCCCCTGCTGTCCCTCTTGTTGTTCCCCCTCAACCCCAGAACTCTTTCTCTGCGGGGCAGGGCTGGAATTTGCCACACAAAGCTTGGGTCTTGCAGGAGATTAGGGGGTCCTGGGCTGAACCCCTCTGCTTGACTGCTCCAGGATGGGTGAGCAGCAGCAGGAAGGGTCACCCCCCCCCAAGGAAGGGCACCTTAAAGTCTCTTGACCTTTCAGAGCCCCAGGTCCCTCAGCCAGCCCCTTGGGGCTCAATGAGATCACACAGGTGACAGATTTGGACAGAGGCTGCTGCATGGTCAGTGCTTGATGACCATGACTGCCGCCATTGTGGCTGTCGCCATTGGTATTACTACCCCGCCCCAGGCCACGTCCCCACTGCCTGGGCAGCCCTTGTCCGACACTGACTGAGGCTAGGCTCCTTTGGTAGGTCCACCAGGCTGCCACCTGTGCACAGGGTGGGGGCATCACAAGGAGATGGCTCTTTTGAAGTGGCTCAGGGAGGAAAGAGAAGGGCCTCAAACAAAATGCTGGGCTAGGGAGGTGGCATCTTGACTTGGGGTTGCCGTCTCTGGGGTTGCTGGCTGGCTCAGGTGCGTGAGTTAGTGAGAGGGCTGAGCATGGCTTCAACCGCAGGAATGTCACCAAGGAGCCAGCCGAAGCACCCCAGGGTGGGAGAGGAGTAGGTTTAGGGGAGGCCTCACTGCCTGCTCCTCTCTGACCTCATTGCCCTGGTCTTTTTAAACACCCCAGCCTGGTCTCTGGTGGAATAAGGAATGAACAGGGCTTGTGTCTGTCCTTATTTCAGTCCTTCCTTCTGTCCTTCCTTCCTTCAGTGCCTATAAGTTGAGGCACTGAGGATGCAGGAACATCGAGGCCACTGCCTCAGGCTGTCCCCAGCGCTCCCTTGAGCAGCCTCCCTTCCTCTCCCAAGACCACTGCGGGGTGGCACCATCTGAGACAGATCCCCAGGGAGCAGGTCCACATGGACCAAGCTGCCCCTCTCAGACAGGAGGGTATTTCCAGTGCCAATCTAGGACATTCTAGGCTCATTTTTATTAAAGCAGGTGACATTTCTTTACTTCCCACTGATCATCAGGGAAATGGGTGTTTGTTCTGTAGCTGAAGTCCTGACAATGGTCGACTGATCTGCAGGATCTAGTCCCTCCTACCTCTCTGACCTCATCTCCCACTACTTTAGCCTCTCACTGATTTCCTTGCTCTTCCTCAAACAAACCAGCTGTTACCACCACAGGGCCTTTGCACATGATGTTCCTCTGTGTGGCATGTTCTCCTCCACAGTGCACATGGCTCCTCCTTGCACATCTTTACTCAAATGTTACTTTCTTAGTGTGGCCTTCTCTGACTTCCCTACTAAATGTCATGTCATCCCCTTATCCCCCTCACACCTGTCTCTTGTCCTTTTAAATGTTTCCACAGAGCACTGGCCACCCTCTAATATGCCTAATTTGTTGAACATTTGTCACCCTCCACAGGAATGCCAGCTCCATGAGGACATTTCTGCTCACTGCTTTTTCTCTAGAACCAGAACAGGGCCTGGCACATAGTAAGTTCTCAATAAATGTGTTGTCTATGAAGGAGAGGGAACACCCAGACCTCAGAGCTAATTGGGGTAGCAAGAGGTAGCAGTAGGTCCTGCTGGGGGCTGACCTGCAGCCAGGGCATGTGTGTGGTGCTAAAGGAAGAGCCAGTGGGCTCAGGCCCCTTGCCCCTCAGCGTCACCGCTTTCTGGCTGCAGCTTGACGTGTGTGTTGGGAGCTGAGGAAGCTTCTTCCCAGACCTGACTCAAATGCCGGCTTCACAGGAAGCTGCTTAGCCTGTGCTGCCTGGACCTTGGTTACCTCTCACCCCAGCATGCTGCCCAACCCCGGCCTTCCAGCCTCAGCACAGGAGATTCCCAGGAGGGACGCATGGAGGCCTGGAGTGGAGAGCACTGGGCTCCGCTCTGGCACATTCCGTGCACTTTCCCTTCACCGCCACCCACTTCATTGATGACAAAACTGAGGCCCAGAGATTTACATAACCTGCCTAGTCACAGAGCAGCAAGGGAGCAGAGTTCACTCCTTGGACTCGCATCCCTTGCATTGCTACCTGACCCAGGGACACGGGAAGGGCTCCACAGGCTCGGCTGGATGGGTGTAGAGTTTGTGATTCCTCAGAGGGGTTTCTGTGGGGACAGCCCTGGAGGACGGGGTGGGATGAGGTGACCGGGTCCCTAGTGTGCTTCTAGACACTCCATTTCCAGCCCTCGGGTGAATCCCCACCTGGGCAGGTGCAGGAGCCCCTCCAGGCCAGCTCAGAGGTCAGGGACAGCTTGCCTCGGTTCCCGCTGGCTGGCAGCTCCCTCTGCTGGACCCAGCCCCAAAGCCGAGCTCAGACACAGGGACGCCGCTGTCTGTCTGCACTTGAGCTCTGGCAGCCCCTCTGCATCCCACGCAGGGAGTCACATGTGGGGCCCCTGCTGGATACGCCAAGTAGCAGGGGAAGGGACCTGCAGGGGACTCTGCTGGGTGACCTGGGAGCCCCACACAGAGGAGGAGACAAGAAGGGGCTTCACCCTCTGCCACCCCCACTCTGCCCAGGCCCAGTCACTGTGTGTGACAGGGAGGGAGCTCCCTGAGAGTAGGCCCTGCATGTCCATCTCATGACACTCCCTGAGAGCCAGGGATCTGTCTTTGTCCTTTAGACCAGAAGCTCCTGAGTCGCCCTGGCTCACCTGGGATGGAAACTCAGCTCAGCCTCTGGAGCTGGGAGCCCGAGGCCTCCTGGGACACCTTCTCGCCCCCAGGCACCTGTCCCTGCCGCTCTCCCCACGCCCCAGGTTCCTCTTCCCCGCCTCTGGGGGGCAGAGCTGACACTGGCAGTGCGGTGTACGCCACCCAGACCCAGGCAGCCCCAGCGGTGGCGCAGTGAGTAGCCTGAAGAGCTGTGCCAGGGATGGGACGTGACTGGCCCCCGGGCTGCAGGCTTGACCATGAGGAAAGTGATACCTCAGGGAGGCAGAGTGGTGGAGTGCCCAGTGACATCAGCGTACGTGACAGTCAGCCCAGTCCTCCCCGTCCTCCCCCTCCCTCGCCCCACAGCGTCTGCAGAGCACACTGACCTTCAGTGACAGGCACAGGCCTCTGCGGATGTCCACTCCAAGGACAGGGGCAGTACCTGTGGGAGAAGCTGCCCTGTGACTCCTTGGCTTCTGAGTACCTGGGGGTCTAAGGGTTCCCCCTGGTCCCAGGCCTCTGTGGCCTGCTACTTACTGAGTGGCCCCCCTCCTGCCTCCTGGCAGCCCTGCCTGGAGGGAATTGATCGTCCTCTTGGCTCCGCTAGACCTTCCTCCTGAGTGCCTGGCAGGCTTCCGGTGACTGGGAGCCAGTGTAGAGGGCACCTGGCTTCCCACCCCAGGCCTGCTGGTAGGGCTGCCAGGCCTGCATCCCTGGGGGCAGAGGCCCAGGCAGGGCAGGCAGGGCTGGATGTCCTAAAGAGACAAGTTCAACCACCTCGGATGACCACCACTTGCCTCCATGGTGCCTTCTGGAGAATCCAGTTGCTGTACTGGCTCTTCTCGGGTGGCCCCCATACCACCACCCAAGGGGTATCGGAGCCAGAGTTCAGCATCCAGACAGAGCTGACCACTGGAAACACCAGCCCCTAAACCAGCAGCTGTCCCATTTATCCCGCTGTGGACTCACATCAGTAAATACCATATGAGCACGATCTCACTATAGGTACAATTCTTTAGTTAAAATTACGTATGTTGAAACAGGAAAGACAGTGGAATGAATCCGACAGAACTTTCCTATGTTCATGTATGAGCATGTGACCAGTGAAACTCCACATCATGTACAACCACAAAAATGGGAAGTTATACTCCGTGTGTGTATAATATGTTAAAGTACACACTTGTCACATATACCTAAAAAGTACAAAAAAATTTCTTTTTTAAATTATGTATGTTACAGGCAACATTGCAACTACCCTGAAGTATAATTCTGGTTGGAGCAAATAAAAATCATCCAAATAATTAGATGTTTAGTAGGAGTATCCAGGAATAAGAAGGCCATTTTGAGCCTTGCTAAACTCCTATCCATCCCTGGGGTACAAGGGTACATGCACTCTGGGAAGACTGGAAGGGCCTTTGCTGTCTGCCCATCCCTAGCTGAGCACACAGAGTAAAGAGCAGGGCCACCTACACTATGAAGGGGCTCCCCAGCCCACACACAGATCCATGGGCACAGGGTTGAAGCCTAACTGGATCAAGGTATTTAATTAAGCACAGTCTGACCAATCATTGGCTATCACTCAGCTATGTCGACCCAGGAGCAATTTCTAGGAGACCAGGCTCGAAAATAAAAACAAGAACTAAAAACAAACTAAGCAGACAGCAGTAGCCTCACACTGTGAGGAAGACAGATTCCATGGAATTAGCCTAGGCAACTCCTAGACAAAGCCAACCAACTAACAGGAAAAGTTTAGCAAAGAAGACCCTGGTGGTGGTGGTGGTGGTGGTGGTGGTGATGGTGGTGGTGAATTAGAATTCAAAGTTGCCATAAGGTATTATCTAAAATGTCCAGTTTTCAAAAAAAACCACAAGACAAGCAAATAAAGAGGGAAGTGGAATTCATTCTGAGGGAAAAGGATAGTCAAGAGAGATTGCCTCTCAGGTACTCAGATGTTGAACTTAACAAAGATTTCCAAGCAGACACCTCAATGTGTTTGAAGACCTAACAGAAAACCATGTAAAAGAATTTAGGAAATATTCATCAAATGACTCATCAACTAAAAATAACAATAAAGAGAAAAATTTAATTTTTAAAAAACTAGAAATACTGGAGTTTGAAAAGCACAATAATTGCAGTGAAGAAATCTCTACAGGAATTCAACAGCATCTTTGAACTGGAAGAGTAAAGAACCAGCAAATTAATTTAAAGATAAATCCACTGAGATAATCTAATCTGAAGAACAGAAAGAAAAAGAACAAAGAAAACTAAATACTACCTCAGAGGCCAGTAGAATAATATCAAATATACTTAATGGAAGTTCCAGAAGAAGAGAAAAGAGAGAAAGGAGCAGAAAAACATTTGAAAAAATAAGGGACAAAAAGTTCCCAAACTTGATAGGAAACATTAATTTATACATCCAAAGTCCAAATACAAAAAAGATCCACTGACATCATAATAAAACTGTTGAAATAGAGACAGGGAAAATCTCAAAAGCATCAAGACAAAAATGATGCATTACATACAAAGGAACTACAATATAATTAACAGCTGATTTCACATCAGAAACAACGAGAGCCAGAAGGAACTGGGCAGTCACAAAGAGCTGAAAGAAACAAAATAAAACCAACAACCAACCCTGTCAAGGGAGTAGTCCAAAGCCAATAGAAGTCTCCTTCAAAAATGAAACAGAGGAAAGACATACCCAGATGAAGAGTGAGAAATGTTAGCAGATCCACCTTACAAGAAATACTAAAGCAAGCCCCTCAGGCTGAAAGGATTAACACTAGACAGAAATTGAATCCACATGAAGGAAGACAGAGCAACAACAAGGAGTTACCACAAAAGGTGAATATAAAAGACACTCTAAGTATGTTTTTCTCTTAACTGATTTTAAAAAACAATTGCATAAAAACTATGCTGAGATTCCATATCACTCCAGTCAGAATAGCAATTATCAAGAATACAAGCAATAATAAGTGTTTGTAAGGATGTGGGGAAAAGGTACACTCATACGTTGCTGGTGGGAATGCAAATTGGTGCGACTATTCTAGAAAGCAGTGTGGAGATTCCTCAGAAAACTTGGAATGGAACCACCGTTTGAACCAGTTATCCCACTCTTACGTTTATACCCAAAGAACTTAAAATCAGCATACTACAGTGATGTAGTCACATCAATGTTTATTTTTTTTTAAATTTTTGTTTTGGTTTTTGCGGTGCTGGGGATTAGAACCCAGGGCCTTGTGCTTGCAAAGCGAGCACTCTACCAACTGAGCTATATCCCCAGCCCCACATCAATGTTTACAGCAGCTCAATTCACAATAGCCAAGCTATGAAACAAAGCTATGAAAGTAGGTGCCTTTCAACAGATGAATGGATGAAGAAAATGTACATATACACAATGGAATAGTACTCAGCCATAAAGAAGAATTAAATTATGGCATTTGCTGGTAAAGGGATGGAACTGGAGACTATCATGCTAAGTGAAATTAGCCAATCCCCCAAAACCAAAAACCCTCAAATCCTGAGGAGAAATGAAGTCCACCAAGAAGGTAAATATGTGGGTTAATGTGAAAGAGTCTATAAAAACATTTTCTCCTTTCTTCAAAATTCTTGGAAAGACAAGAAACATAGTATAAAGCAATAAACCCAACATTGTAATGTTTATATGGATGGAATGTACATAACCAAAATGGCCAGAGGACAGGCAAGGGACAGGGGCTAGATTGCAGCCAAGAGTCTATGATTAACTAGAATCAAGTACTAATCTGAAGTAGACCATGCTAAATTATAATGCGTATTATAATCCTTAGAAGAACTTAGATAATAACAATTTCTTTTTCTTTTTTCTTGTTACATGGCGTTGAACCCAGAGGCACTCAACCACTGAGCCACATCCCCAGCCCTTTTTTTATTTTTTATTTTGAGACAGGGTCTTGCTAGTTGCTGAGGGCCATGTTAATTTGCTGAGGCAGTCCTCAAACTTGTGATCCTCCTGCCTCAGCCTCCCAAGTTGCTGGGATTTCAGGTATGAGCTACCACACCCAGCAACAATTTCTTCAACTAGGAAGCAGGTTAGTAACAATCCCTTGGGGTCCCAGGGAAGACTAGGGTGGGGCAGGTCTTACCACTAATTCATTACCCGCTCCGCTTTCCCCATGACCCCTCAAATCCAACCCACACCCTCTCCATTCTCCCCAACCCCAATCCACACACAGGAACCAGGAATTACACAGAGGCCGGAGACCATCTATAAATTCCCTTTTCTGGAAGCTGGAACCGCTACCTGTCTGAGCCCGAGGGCTGTGTGGGCTGGAGCCAGCTTGCTCCAGCTATAAGCACTCCTTCCCAACTTCTCATTCATGGACCTGAGGTGGGCAGCCTGGGCCCAGTCATGGCAGGAGTATTTACACTGCAGAAATTGGCAGATGGTCCCCGTGAAGACTTTTCCCCTACAGAGCTGTTTTAGAAATAATCCTCAGCCACTGCCTGGGAGCCAGGGTGCTCTGGGCATTAGCCCTAAGAGCAAGCTTCTAGCAAAGGGCTAGAGGAACCCCAAGTGAAGCCATGGTTAGAGCTGGCTCCACCCCCTTCTTCCTTCTCTGTAACCCCACTGCAGGCCAGCGCCTGAGCCACTAAGGACAACACCTTGCTGCTGGGTCCCCATACCACTCTCAACCCCCTCCAGGCTCCTCTCCACAGGTTCCAAGTGAAGGTCAGTGTCATTCGGACAGTCAATGCTGGGTCCTCGATTGGCAGGTAGCGAGATAGCAAAGCCACATTCTGAGCACCTTGCATGAATCAAGCTCTGGCCCCCAAACAATCCTACCAGGTCCACGAGACTCCCCTCTTTTTGAAGGAAGAGAGGAGGCTCAGAGAGGCAGGCCTAAGCTCACCTGCACAGAAGTGCTGAACCCCAATTCCAGCCCTGAGCAAGCAGCTTTCACTGCCCCTACCTGCCTCCCCAGGAAGGTATCTCTGCCCTGAGGGGCATTGCCCTGGGCTTCCTCCAAGGAGGGAAAGGAAGCTACAGGGCCCAGGTCCCCGATTATCTCCCTGAAATCTCTACCATTTGCAGGTAGAGATATAGACCTCCGTGTGCCTTTAAGAGAATAATATTATTAAGAGCATTACTAGCTATAATTTAATGAGAAGCTATTATGTGCTGGTGAGCTTTCATTAACTTATTTCATCTTCACTGTGGCTGGGTCCCATGATTATCCCCATAAATGGATGAGAAACTGGAGTCCAGAAAAGTCACCTTCAGTTTCTCAGGGACCTCTACTTTCTTGGAAAAGAAGATGTATTGTTGAAGCACTTTGGAACATCAGTTCAGAATCCCATAACAAGAAGAAAGGAGTGAGCCACTTGGGAAGTCCTCCCTCATGTCTACCCCAATTTCCCCACGCTGCAGTGAGAGTTTGACATTCCACAGCTTCTCTGGGCCAACTGGCAGCCACCCCCTACCATGCAAACTTGGCCCTTCTCTGTTGGGTCTGGAGGGGGGAGTTCTCCTTTGTTCCCCAGGCCTTGGGGAGCAGCCTTACTCCACAAAGGCCGGCCGAGGTCATGGGTCTGTGCCCCCTGTCCACACCAGCCCAGCCCAGCCATGCTGGCAGCCGCGTCAATCAGGGGCAGCCTGCTCAGCAGCCGGCCTTTTATTTCCTAAATTAAAAGGGCTTGTGATTCCTGATTGAATTAAAGGCGGGAAGGTCAGCTCTGAGAGCAGCAGGGAGATTTCAATCACGGAGGCCGCCAAGGTGGGCAGGGAGGCCAGACAGAGAGCAGACCACGCCGGGAGCAGGAGTGGGGACCAGGACACCACCGCGTCTCTCTCAGGCTAGACCCAGTCAAAAGCATGATCTGAGGGTGTCTAGTCTGCAAGACACGCTCACAAGCCCTTCGAGAACACTCGTTTCAATTAGAGAAATTCCATCCTTCACTTCTGCCCTTGTACAATAGGCAACCTGCACCACTGGACAAAGCAGCCTTGTTTGCCTGTCCATTGGTTAAAATACCCTCAGAAATGTGAATTCCACACGCTTCTCACTTTTTACTGGCACTTTCACTCTTGAAAGCTCTTAAATTCCCCCATCTCTCTCTCTCTCTCTCTCTCTCTCTCTCTCCGTCTCTCTCTCTCTGTCTCTCTGTCTCTCTCTCTTTCTCTCAAACTCAATGTTGAACCTTCAGGAGTCAAGAAGAATAATGTTAATTGCTTTGGAGTCATGAAAGACAGTTAGGCTGCCCTCCTTCCCTGTGGCTAAGGCTCAGAGATTCTACGGATGCCGGTGCCTTCCTAGAGACCTGGAGAGACTGGAAAGAAGACTGCAGTAAACACCAGAGACCCCAGACCTCCTGACTGTGGGCTTAAGGGAAGGGCCCTGAGACTCTGTTTCCCCATGTGTACAATGGACAGCCTCTCGCTTACAGGGTTTGCTGGGGTCCTGTCCTTCCTGGATACCCAGGATCAGGATATACTTTCTATCCTGGGCTGGTGCTGAGATCCCCCTGTGTGGCTTTGAGTCCCCCTGCCAAGAGACAACAGGTCAGGCACAGCAAGGACCTGATTCCTGTCTCCATAGGGAGGATATGGAGGCCCAGGAGTAGGTGCCCCACACCTTCCCAGGGCAAGGCAAGAAAAGAAACTGCCTTTATTTGTGGTGGAGGTTAGACATCAGAATGAACTAACCTCCTGAGCAGGTGATTTCTGGAAATAGCTCATACAAAAGCCCTCTCCCTTCTCCCTGCCTCTGTCCCCTCGCCCTCCACAGTATCTCCCTGGGGCTGCCCCTGCATGGCAGGGGGCCATGTGATTGAGAGAAGGCTTTGCAGGGTGGCCTTTCCCTACACACGGTCTGCGTCTGCACCCCAGGTTCTGCATTCGGAGAGTCAACCAACTGCTGATTGAAAAAATCCGAAAAACAAATTCCATGTGCATGGAAACATGTACAGACTTGCCGATTCCCTAAACGATATGATACAACAACTTCATATAACATTGGCGACTGGATTAGGTATTGTCAGTAATCTAGAGATGATTGAAAGTATGCGGGAGGATGTCTTTGTTATATGCAAATACTATACTGTTTTATATGAAAGATTTGAGTAGTCACAGATTTTGGTATCCAAGGGAGATCCTGGAACCAATCTCCCATGGATACCAAGGGACAACACATCTGAATTTTGCATAACCTTCCAAATTGAAAATAGTATCTGGTTTCTCAAACTCGGAGGCTGTGCTGTCTCCACCTGCAGCTCCAAGTCTTTTCCGCACACCAGGCACTACTGTAAGCGCTTTGCGTGTATTTAGCTCATTTCATCTTCTCAACGCTTGTCGCGATCCCTATTTAGAGATGGAAAAACTGAGGACTGGAGGGGCCCAGTAACCTGCCCAGGCTTAGCAGTAGCAGAGAGACCATCTGAATCAGGCCAGGCAGGCTTTGGAGCTGCGCAGCCTCGGGAGAGAGCGCCCCATGGTGGTGGAAAGGCTAGGCGCCACCGCAGGCAGCGGTCCAGCATCGCCACATGATGCAAGCCGCCAGGAGCTGGATTCTACTTTTCCTTCATTCTAATGTGAACAGTCGCACAGGGCTAGTGACTGCTGTGTTGCGGGTCTAAGACTCTGCAGAACCACCCGCAGGCTAGGTCACCACTGAGGGTCACCCAAATCTGTCTCTCTCATCCTCCACTACTTGCTTTCTGCCACTCAGCCTCAACTTCCAAGAAAGCTCTCCCCACACTCCTGTGAGGGCCTCCTTGTCCCTCAGCCCATGTGTGCCCCCCCTATCTGCCCCCATGGTCCCCACCTGCCCTGAAGGGGTCTTAGAAGGGCAGACTGGTATCCAGTCTGGTCCTTGGTTTCCAGGTGAGCGTCCCACGGTGCCTGGTCCTCTTAGTGCTGATAATCTCTCCTGACAACTCCCATGAAGGGGAGGACTCAGTCCTACATCAAGACCTCTCCTGGTCACACCCTCTCGGTGGTCTGAGGCCCTGATGTGCCACCAACTCAGTGGAGGGCTGCAGAGGAGGTGAGATTTCTATTCGGCCTTGAAGTAGGAAAAGTGGTCATCAGGTGGACAGGTAGAAGGAAGGCATATGGTCAAAGGCATAGGGGTGTCAAAGAGTGGCGGCCCCGCCATGAGGAGAAGAGGCCAGAGTGGCAGCCGTGGAGAGCTTGGAGAGAAGAGGCCGCTGCCCCTGGTGGTAGCCATGCATGCCGAGCGCTCCCTGCAGGCCGGCACAGCCCTCCCGCCACGCGTTCCCCGCAGGACCTCCCTGGGTTCTCAGAACTGCCCCAGGAGGCAGGTAGATACACCTTACAAACAAGGAAATGGAGGCTCAGAGGCTACGTGAGGGCAGAGTCACTTCCCAGGTCAGGCAGCCAGCAGGATGTGTACCCAAAGGTCTGGCTTCAGCTCCACTGTACACTGGACTTTATTCTGCAAACAACAGATTTCCAGGAGGGTCCAGCTAGTGTGTGCTTTTGAAAGCTTCCTGGGGGTGCCGAGTGGGGAGGAACAGAGACAGGAGAGGCAGGGCCAGGAGGGGAGCTAACTCTGTGGGACGGGAGAAGCCTCCAGATGGGGCACTGCAGCCTGGGAGGAGCCGAGGACCCAGTTAGAGGAGGAGGGGATGAGCTGAGTTTGGATGGTGGTAGGTCTGAGGCCAGAACTCCAGGGACCTGGAGCTCAGGAAAGAACGCCGGGGCAGTGATACGGGTTGAGAGGAAGCCAGTGTTGACTGTTGGCAACTTGAGTGGGTTCAGAGAGGAGAAGAGAGGTCTTCCGATCTCCCAGGGACCAGCACAGTGTAGGGATCCCTTCAGGGAGTTGGAGGAGGAAACCCAGAGAATGGTGCGCCCTGGGAACATGGGAAGTCAGCAGGAGACCTTGAGCATCTAGGGAAGAGAAGAACTCAATTGCATCCACCAAATTCAGAAGTCCTGAGACAGTCTGCAGAAGACAAGGACCAGGGCCACAGCGTGGAGCAAGAAGAGCATGGAAGGTAGGCTGTGGGGACCGAGCGATTCTCTCGAAAGAGGAGCAAGGCGGGGCAATGGTCAGGGGGAGCTGGGAGGGCACCTCTGGGCACCAGGCAGCCCCACCGCACCTGTGACTGGAGCTTCTGCTCTGCCGCCCTGGCCTCACTGACTTCCTCCCCACACCCTCCCCAGAGCACTCAGAAAAGTGCTGAGCCCACTGCAGGCCCTGGGGAGGGTTTGCTGATTCACAAGGCAGAGAGCCAGGCAGCTCAGCTCCAGGACGGTAGAGCCCCCGCCCTGCCCTGGAGAGGACCCAGGAGAGGCAGCGGCTCGCACGCCATTCCTCCCTCTCACCCACGCACGTGCTTTTTGAGCCTAAAGGTGGGCCGCGGTGGCCCCAAGAACCGGGAGAGAGACATAGCCACAGAGGACAACCCCTGGGACAGAGGGAGCAGGAGGTCTGAAACAAGTTCTCTGGGACAGATGCCATCTCCATCAACTGCAGAATCTAGGGGGGCTCCCCGAACAAGGTGGCATTAGTGACAGGCCAAGGATGGGCTTAGTTTCACCCAGTGGCGACAGCAAGGGAAAGTCCCATCGTGACAGTGCGATGCCGTGTGGGAAAGCGAGAGGCCTCCTCAGCCACTGCCAGGAGCCTGTGTGGACCAGCCCTGCAGGCGGTTTCTGAGGCCACAGGGAAGCAGGAATCCAGGCCCAGGGTATGCGATGCACGTCCAGGTAAGAGTATCCCGTAGGCAGTGGGAAGCCCGTGCAGGTTTTGCAGCAGGGCAAACACCTGATGGGGTCTCCCTCCAACTGCAGCAGCTGGGGACAGACAAATTAGTCCTTGATGGGAGGGGAGGGGAGGGGACATCCATCAGGGTCTTCCATGATGCAGGAACCCCAGTTCCACAATCCAACTCTCCCACAAGCCAGCCTAGTTTACAAAAAATATAGCTGGAATCCTGCCGGAATAAAAATAGTTATGGGTGGGAGAACTCACCTGTACCACAGGTAGGGAAAGTAGGTCATGGCTACGGGCCACCTGGGAGGCTTCAATCAGAGCCTGCCACTGCCTCCCTCACCCATGAAGACCCAGCAGGCTCCATCAATGCAGGAGGGTCTAAGGTCAGCCCTCCAGGCCTGCAGGCCACCCTACCTCCCCTGCTGGGGCATGCCCCTCTCCTTGCTGACATTGGGTATCTTCTGGCAAGCTGCCTTGACTTCAGGAATCCATTTTCCAGAAGAATTTAGTGCTTGGTTTCTTGCTGATATCACTCCCTGGGCTTGTAATTCATTTATGAGTTCATAATTCATTGATCTCTTTATTGGTGCAGTTCACTTATTGAGCATTTATTAAGTTCTATCTGCTGCACTAAGTTCTCCCTCATATAATGATAACCTTTCTGAAACATGAGTCTGATCTCTAAGAGCCAAGCATCTCTCTTAGAGCCCTGATCTATACTGTTGGAGATTTTAAATTTTCATTCAGTGAATTTTACATTTTTTTTTCTTCTGGTGTACAGCTCTATTAATTTTAACACATATATAGATTTGTGTATCCACCACCACCCTCAGGATACAGAACAATTCCATCACCCCTAAAAAATCCCTCATGCTATTCCTTTATAGTTACACCCTGACCCCACCCGTAACCCTGGCAACCACTAATATGTTTTCTATCGCTGTAGTTTTGCCTTCACAACAGAGTCCAATAAATGAAATTTATACAGTGTGTAGCCTTTTGACTGTCTTCTCTCATTCCATTTAAGTTTTTTTTGAGACTCATCCAAGCTGTTGCATGTGAATATAGTTCCTTTTTACTGTTGTGTAGTAGTCCATCCCTCATATGTACCACACTCACCCATGGATGGACATTTGGGTTGTGTCCAGCTTTGGGCTATTAGAAAGCTATGAACATTCATTTAGAGGTTTTTAGGTGAAAAAAAAAAAACAGCTTTTCCTTTCTCCAGGGTAATTACAATCATGTATTGCTTCATGACAAGGATATGTTCTGAGAAATGCGTTGTTAGGCGGTTTCATCGTTGTGTGAACAACAGATTATACTTACACAAACCTAGAGGGTATGGCCTGCCTCCCAGCCAGGCTTGATGGGGGGGCGTTGCTCCAGAGCTGCAGATCCGCACAGCACATTACCGACTGCATTCCTGAGGTAGTTGTAACACGATGGTGTTTGTGTATCTAAAAGTAGGTAAACGTAGAAAAGGTAGAGTAAAAACATTGTGTAGGGCTGGGGATGCAGCTCCATGGAAGGTCCCAGTTTCGATCCCCAGCATGCGCGCGTGCACACACACGTGTGTGTGTGTGTGTGTGTGTGTGTGTGTATATATATATATATATAGAACATAAGATGCAAAAGATGCAAAATGATGCAGCTTCATAGGCCACTTGCCATGAATGGAGCTTGCAGGACTGGAGTCGCTGGGTGAGGCAGGAGCCAGGGCTGAGGGGACTGAGGCCGAGGAGCACACCACCCACTACCACAGACTTCACAAACACACGTGCTCAGGTCACGCTAAATATATTTAAAATTTTTTTCTTTATTTCTTCAATAACAACTTAACCTTCAATTAATGTACCCTTTTTTACTTTATAAACTCTTATTTTAAAAATTTTTTTATTCTTTTGTAATTACTTTTAACTTAAGACCAAACCCATTGTACAGCTGTACACAAATATTTGCTTTTTTAAAATTTATTTATTTGACTTTATGTGGTGCTGAGGATGGAGCCCAGTGCCTCATACCTGTGAGGCAAGCACTCTACCCCTGAGCTACAGTCCCAGCCCCAATATTTGCTTTTTTTTTTTCTTATCTGTTTGTCTTCTTTTTAAACTTTTTAGTGAACACGAAGACACTGGGCTGGGGAGGCAGCCCAGTGGTAGAGCCCTTGCTTCGCATGCATAAGGCCCTGGCTTCCACCCCCAGCACAACCACAACCACCACAACAAAAGCTAGGACCCAGAGGCAGGAATTAGCTGAGGCCACTCAGTTCTACCTGCATATCTTGTCCCACTGCTAGGACACCCGGAGTTGCTTCAGCTGACCTCCTGGAATCCCTCTGGTTTGAAGCTGCTTTACAGTTCACTTTTTGTTTTATAAGAAGTACACCCTAAAATAATGATAAAGGCGTCTTTTAGTAAATCCATGCCTTGATGGAGGACTATGTACTGTGCTTTCACAGGGCCAGCAGGGTAGTGGGTTTGTTTACACCAGCGTCACCACAAACATGTGACTAATGTGTTACCCTACCGTGTTTCAACGGTGGCCACAGTCACTGGGTGACAGGAATTCTGCAGCCCCATCATGATCTTGGGGGCCCGCCATTGTGTGTGTGGTGTGTAATTGACCTAGGCCTCATTATGTGGTGCATGAGTGGATGCAGGGGGTGGCCTGCTGGGCCATATGGTAAGCGTGTGTTTAACTTTACAAGAAACGGATGAACCATTTTTCTAAGCGCCTGAACCATTTTATTTTCCCACCAGTGAAGTGGGAGTCCCAGTCCCTCCGCATCCCTGTCAGCACTTCGTTGTGGCCGTGTCCCCCCTGCCACGTGCTGGGATTGAGCCAGGGATGCTCTGCCACTAAGCTACACCACTAGCCCTTCATATTTTTTATTTTGAGACAGGGTCTTACTATGTTGCTGAGGCTGGCCTTGAACCTGTGATCCTCCTGCCTCAGCCTCTGGAATGGCTGGGATGACAGGTGGGCCCCAGAACCCCCTGCTTTGTCAGCATGAGTTTTATTTATTTTCTTTTAAGAGGGTGGGTCTCGCTTGTTGCCCAGGCTGGCCTTGAAATCCTGAGCTCAGCTGACCTTCCTGCCTCAGCCTCCTGAGCAGCTGGGCCTCCAGCACTCGCTGCCTCACCCAGTATTTTTTATTACAGATATTCTAATTGGCCTGTAGAAGTATCTCATCATGGATTCAGTTTGTATTTCTTTGATTGTCAGTGATGGTGAATTTCTTTTCCCATGGTATTTTTCTCCTTCTATCCTCTTTGGTAAGGTGTTCGTACAAGTCCCTTGCCCATTTTTCAAGGGACGGTTTGTTTTATTGCTGTTGTGTTTTGAGTATTCTCTATATATTCTGTATATATACAAGTTCTTTGTCACATATGTGGTCTGCAAATATTTTTTTTCCTAGTCTGTAGCTTGTTTTCTTCATTCTCCTGACAGTATCTTTCTTTAGCAGAACACAAATTTTAAATTTTAATAAAAGTTCTATTTACCAATTTATCTTTCATGGATCATACTTTTGATATCATTTATAAGACCCATCACCCAATCCCAGGTCATGACGATTTTCACATCTGCTTTCTTCTAACAATTTTGTAGTTTTCCACTTTGATATGTGATCTATTTTGGGTTGATCTTCATTGTTACTGTTATTATTATCATGCTCCTGGATGGCCAGTTATTCTACCACTATGTGGAGGAGTCTATCCTCTCCCTGTTAAATGCCCTTTGAACCTTCACACATATTAATCATATTTATGTAGATCAAATTCTGAACATTCTAATCTCTATTGGTCTGTGCATCTCTTTGCCAATATCGCAAGATCTTGATGACTATTGAGTTTTATGCTAAGTTCAAAATTGGGCAGTGTGGTTCCTCCAATTTATTCTTTTTTTCAAAATCATTTTAGCTCTTCTAACTCCTTTGTCCTTCCATAAAATTTTGGAATCTACTTTTTAATATCTACCAGAAAAAAAAAATCTTGCTGAGATTTTTCTCGGTATTGTGTTAAATCTATAGTTCACTTTGGGAAAATTGATATCTTTACTATATGGAGTCTTTAATCCATGAATGTGGTATGTCTTTCCATTTTTTTTAGGGCTTCACTGATTTCTTGCACCAGCATTTTGTAGTTTCAAGAAAACTGAGCCTACACCTCACGCTTGCCTCCTCAACTACGGATCAGTCCCATGAGGCAAGGACCATGTCCATGTTGCACACCACGGTGTTCACTAAGCTCCCAGAGGACCCATCTAGCATGCAGTAGGCCCTCATAAATATCCCTGAAAGAATGACAGCACTTGTGCATTTGTCACCTCATTTATAATTCCTGTCAAGCAGAGATTATTCTCCTTACTTCATGGAGGAGAAAACCAAACCTTGGAAAGGAGGTATAAGCATTATGCTAAAATGGCCTGCAAGATTCCTGGCCCTGGTATACATACCCCATAAATCCTCTCCCTGTGAGGTTGCACAAGACTTGTGAATACAATGAGGTACCACTTCTGTAGTTAGATCATGGTTATACAGCAAAGGCAAAGAATTTTGCAAATGTAATTAAGGTCCATAATCAGTTGACTCTGCATTAATCACAAGGGAGATTATCCTGGGTGGACCTGACCTAATTGGATTCACCTTTTAGATGAGAATCCAGAGAACACAGATGGAAGAGGCCAGAGATTTAAAGCAGCAGAGATGTTCTTCTATTGACCTTAAATATATAAACCACCATGTCATGGAGAGGATCACATGGCAGGAAACGACAGTGGCCTCTGGGAGCTGAGGCCCTCAGTCCCATAACTGCAAAGATCTTAGGAGTAGATCCCAAGCCTCAAAGGAGATCATGGCCCATCAACACTTTAAGCCTGGTGAGACCCTGAATAGAGAACTCAGTCTTCTGACCTACAGAAACTGTGAGATGACGGATAGGTGTGGCTTCAAGCTGCTGTATTTGTGGTCTAGTCAGCCCTCCTTATCCATGACTTCCACATCCTCAGATCCAACCAACCATGGGTCAGAAATACCTGGGGGAAAAGTTATGCCTGCACTGAACATACATATGTTATTGTCAGCATTTCTTAAACAACACAGTGTAACAACTGTTCGCACCACCCTTCCTTTGTATCAGGTATTGTAAGTTATCCAGGGATGACATAAAGCATATGGAGGAGGTGCGGGGGCTATGTGAGGACTGTGCTGTTTTACATAAGGGACTTGGGTTTTGAGAGATCCTGGAACCAATCCCACACAGGTCCCAAGGGACAACTGTAATTTGTTACACAGCAATAGGAAACTAACACAGGAGTGGGGGACCCACAGAGCTGAGGCTGCTCAGCTCTTGGTCCCCACCACTCGTGGATCATCTTCCCTGTCGCCTTCTTTTTGGGTCAGCATGAGGGCCTTCCCAGTTCATGCCTTTTGTTTCCTTTATTTTTGTCTGGAGCTCAGGCTTACAGAATCCTTGGTCCATGGCAACCCTATTAATGTTCCACGCAAATCCCACTTTAATTCACCTTTTAAAATTGGTTTTACTAACGCAATGAGCGTCCAGAAACTCGCCACCTCAAACAATAGTTAGTCCTCCACAATCAGCCACTTCTAACCCCCATCCCCTTCCTGGCCCCACCCCTCTGTGTGACTGCCATCCTGGGTTCATCATCCCCTTGTGTAACGCTTATGTGGTTTAATTGCACCCATATGGATTCCATAAAGTTACATGTTTTTTTTTAAATTTAGCAGCAAGTCATCTCTTGGGACTTTTTCATCTCAATTTTCTGTTGCCAAGATTGCTGGAGGTTACTCGAGGTCCTTCATTTTGACTGCTGTCTAGCATTTCACCATGCGACCACACAACCACAGCTCATTCTTCCCCTCTGATGTTGATGGGCATTTGGTGGTTTCCAGGTCTTTCTTTGTGAACAATGCTGCTCTGAACATTCTCATACAGGTCTCCTGGTGCAGTAGTTGACATCTCAGAGTCAAATTTTCCCTAAAGAAGGATTGTGTTTCTTCATCATAGGAGAAGTGGGAGCCCAAGGAAGCTTCTGGTTAGGGGTCTACCCTTGATTACTCACCCCAAACTGCTGTTCCCAACAGGTCCATTCAAATGCCCTCAGCCCTAGACACCCACTGGAAGCATCACAAGCTGGGGAGCAACCTGCCTCCCCCCAGTTTCAACACCCAGGGAAGTGTGTATCTGCAGGCACAGCTCACTCAGGGCTGTGGGCAGGACCATGGCCCTGAAGACGTCGCTCTGTGCACTTGGAATGCACTGTCCCGGAAAACCCCGAGCTAGACCACAGCAGTGCGAGCAATGACAGCAAGTGTGGTGACAGCCCACAGAATGGGAAGTGAAAGACAGCCCCAGGCCAGCCCAGCCTCACACAGGACCCTGGTGGAGTCACCCACCCTTCTGGACCAAAGTGTCCTCACAGACCCCAGGGGAGCTACACACCCAGTGAGATAAGAGGTTCGATGTCGAGTTAGAGGGTGGAGAGGACTGAGGGGACAGCCCAAAGCGCACCCCGCCCAGGACTGAATGAACAGTCACTCGTGCCAGGACCCCCAAACTGCATCATCACCATCAAATCAGAGGAGAACACAGCCTGGAGGGGGCTGTGGTCTCTCAGTGTCCCCCACCATCCCTCAAGAGCAGCTGACCTTAGTCACCTGAGTAGGGTGGACATGGAAGTCCCCACTCCTAGACAAGGGAGCCCAGGAATTAGGGGCACAGCCTTTGCAGACCACTGAGTGAAAATCCCTGTTCCTCCCCTCACCAGTTATGTGACAAGGCAGCTTGCTAAAGGCCTTTTGTCCTGTGTCCTTGGCCATAAAATGAGGATGACATAATGCCCCACAACATGGTGATCAAGCACACTGGAGCCTTCAAGCTTGGCTCTGCCTCTTCCTAGCTGTGTGAACTTGCACAAGTTTCTTAACCTTTCTGTGCTTCAGTTTCCTTGACTATAAAATAGGGTTGAAAATGCTGCTCACTTCCTGGGGTTGTTATGAAGATTAAATAAGGTGATGTTTATGAAGTGCTCAGCACAACATCTGGCACATGGTAAGTGCTCAATGAGGACCATCAGAGTGAGGGTTGACATCTTGGTTCATTTGTTTAATTAACTTTGGAGAAAGGGTAAGGGAGATGCCTGCTGTGCACCAGGGACAGTGTCTAAAACTTGGGGGGAATACAGAGGACAAAGACAGCCCTGGACAGACACCCACCTCACCACCTGCCAGGATGAAATCACGAGTGCCCCCATGAGTCTGACACAGGACCCAGGCACCACGGAGAGGTCCGGGGAGGGACTGGGGCTGCCTGCGTGCTGCACCCAGACAGGGAGGCATCAGGGCAGCCTTAAGAGGGAGGCAGCATTTGGGGCACTGGGTCTTTAGGAGGAGAGGAGCTCATACAGAGGATGTGGCTGCCAGTGGGCACACTACCCAAACTTATTCTTGCAAAAGTGTCCAGGAAGGGCCTGAGGGCACAGACAGCCTGAGCCTGTCACTGTTCAGAAAAGTAACGAAGGCCTGAGAGGGGGAACCACATGCCTGGAGTCCGGCAAAGGCCAGGTAGCAGCAGAGACCTTGAGACACCAGGCTGGGGCTCTTTCCACACCCTGTCTGGGCATCTGCTGCTGTGCAATGGGTCACCCCAAAACCAGGTGGCCGCATCAGCCACTTTATAGCTTCCAGTGTGCCTGTGGATTGGGAGCCAGGAAGGGCTCAGCTGGGTGGTTCTCCTGCAGTTTCAGCTGGACAGTGGCTAAGGTAGGGGCAGCATGGACCGTGGGCCTTGATCTCCCGCATGGCATCTCCGCGTCTCACCACACGGTGCTCTGGGATTCCTCACACTCAGAATGGAAGCCTTGGGCCTTGAGAGGGAGCACAGCCACAGGGAGTGTTTGGTCATCTTTTCTGGTCTAGGCTTGAGAGTCACACAGTGTCTCCTCTGCATTTTATTGTGACAATCAAGTTACAAACTCACCCAGAGTCCAGGTGAAGGGAATTCAACTTCACTGAAAGTCAAGGATATAGTGAGGTTCTAGGAGAACATATAGAACAGAAGATTTTGTCATGGCCATTTTGTGAGAACTACATCTGCCACACACACATGCTAGAGCACCTTGCCCTGGTCCTGCTGTCCCACTGGCAGGGGCTGGGCTGAGGCTATCAGTGGTGATGAGGCCCCAGGTGCCTGTAGACACAGGCAGAGAGAGGAGATGTTGATCCATGGAATGGTGGGATGGGGAGAGAAGAGACAGCAGAGGAGGAGGCTAGGGGCAGGGACACCAGGAGATATCAAATCTGACCCATTCCACCCTGGGAGCTGCTGGCCAATCAGAAGCACTGGCCTCCAGTACAGCCTGACCCCGGAGCTGCCTGAGCTCTCCCAGGTCCCAAAGTGTGCAAACCTGGGCTTCCCCTTCCTCACCCCCATAAAAAAGGAAGCACTCCAAAAATGCTTTTGTGGACTGATGGATTGAAGAAGACAAATTGCAGTCAAACCCAGAGAGGGTGGTTCCCACAGAGGGGAAGCAGCCAGACCTAGTCACCATCCCTCTGATGGTGCTGTACAGATGCTGGGTTCCTGCATGCCAGGGTTGTGACACGTAGTGACGGGAAGTCAAGAGAGCAAGAGGCCAGGCCCTTTTACCCAAGGGACGAGTGTCAGAGGGAGGCGCACTCCATCCTAATGTTTCCTGAGGGTCTCTCCTCTCCCTTAGTCATGTCTGTCCCCACTTTCTGCCCACACCCTTCACTGGGGCAGGACACCACCTGTCCACCAGCCTAAGGATGGTCTGGGACCTGAATGGGAGGAGACAAACAAGATCACAGTCCCTCTGTATCCAGGGAGCATCACACTCCAAAGAAGACAGTTGTCCCTGGAGCATGCCCAGTGGAGGGGTGGAGGGGAAGCCTGGTGTCCACCACCAAGGGAGAGAGGGGCAGGCCCGTGTGAGTGCCTTTGCTGCTCACTGCCTTGGCTCCCCTTCACATCAGCCTTAGTGGGGTCACATTGCCATCCCCATTTTACAGCTAAGGACACTGAGGCTCAGAGGTCCTATAGCCAGTGAGTGATAAAGATAGATTCAATCCTGGGACCAGAAGCTCTTGGCCCAGACTTCACACTCTCCTTGATTTAAGGACAGGACAACTTAGGGATACCTCATACCCTGTCTTGGGGCCAATCGTTGTCCTGCATTAGATTCCTTCCTATTATCACCAGAAGCCTGACTGGGAGGGACTTTGGAAGTAACAGGAAAACTGGGGTGACTTCAAGGGGTGTCCCTTGCTCTGGGCTCCTGCGAATGGGCACCATGCTTTCTGGGGCCACAAGCGCTTCACACAACAGGGTGCTCTGAGGCCCTCCCACCTTAGCCCCCACACACATCCCTCCCAGACAGGGTTCCCCATGCTTCTCCCTCCCTCTCCCTCATTCCCAATCACTCAACACACCTGGAGAGGTGCAGGGGGGAGGGCTGGCAGGGGAGCATGGGGGGCAGTTTACACCCTGGAGTAAAGGGAATGCTGGGCAGAGACAGGGAGGCTAGAGGCAAATCTTCCCCTTTGGCTCCAGGCAGAAGCTGGTGTGTCACAAGTGGAGGCCTCTGGAGAAGGAGGAGGCCCTGGTGATGCCATGAGGACAGGGTCATGGGGATGAGGAAACCCCTACTGCTTTGTGCACCAAAGATCAGAGGAGACACAGCATCCCTGAAGTGGGGTCATGTTGGAGAGCCCAGTCAATCCAGCTTCCTGCCCAACTGTCCTGTGTCCCCAGATCCTTGCTGTTGGCTAACTGGGACCACTTCTCCATGCACCAGCCTGCTGAACCACCAGCACTTGGAGAGGGAAGCAGGGCTGACTTGGAGCCCCAGTCTGGAATGGTGTCCTTGGACAGGGTCTCTAGGCTCTTCACTCCTGCATGAGCTCCAACAGGAACATTCTGGGAGCCTGGGTTGCAGGGGGCATTAACCAGAGGGAGGAGGTCAGTCCCTGTCTCTGAACTTATGCACAGAGGCCCAGCAGGCCTCTCATTTCCTGCAAGGTAGGGCCCACAGGAGAGGGATTCCTTGCACAGCTGCTGGTGTGAAATCCCAGTAACTGCTAATTACTGGAAAGGCCAGCCTCCAGGCACAGCCCTGGGGTCCAGAAGGGGCTCGAGCTCATGTAGCAGAGTCCACAGATAGTGGGGCAAATACCAGAGTGTCCTTATCATGGGTTTCTGTGCGGGGAGTGGGGCAGCCGAGAGCCATGCTTCAAAGCAGCACTCTTGGGGGAACCATAGGCCCTGCTGCCTCTCTGCCACCCCAACCCCCAAAATTTGCCTCTGTGTTAGCATGGTTCCCCCTAGAAGTGGATCCTGCCTGGGCTTTGGGCTCAGATGCCAGTAGCTGATTTGAGGAGTGATCCTGGGGAGGCAGGAGTGAGGGATGGGGACAGGAAAGGAGTGGAACAGGAGCAGGGTGCTAATAAAAGGCTGTGATCAAGTTGGTCACCGCACGGGTGACTGTGGCTGACCCCTCAAGTCTTATTTGAGAACCTTATGAAATATCATACTATTTGCTGGCTTCGTGCCCCTCACTAGGGAGGGTGTCCTGGAGGCCTCTCTGCTGGGGTGCGCACACCTGAGTGCCCTAGGCCCTTGCCTGGTGTCCACCCACAGGAAGTCAGAGAAGCCTGCGGAAGGTGGCAGGAGGCTCTACACAGGTGCCATCCCAGGGCACCCTGGCAGGTCCCAGAAAGCCTGCACGGATCTGGCCACTGCGGCCCTGGCTGAATGTGGACGCAGGTGCCCAGTGCAGGCCTGCATCTTGGTGCCCTCACAAGGCTATCAGCAGCATCAGGAGCATCTTGCAGGGCCAGCTCTTTTGGGGGTATGAAAAAATATTTCCATAGAATCAGAGGAAGCTCAGAGCTTGCACATCAGTGTGGGCAAATCCTAAGTGCACAGCTAGGCCTCCGAGCTCCGCTCTGTCTGGCTTCGCTCTTAAAGTGCTTTCCTAGCCAGGGGGCCTGGGGCCGGAAGGAAGCAAAGCTCGCTTGCCTGGAACTGCAGCCAGACCCCTCCATGAGGAGCCACTGTTCCCAGCCCCGCGGAGGCCTCTCCCCTCTCCAATTTCCTGCCCTGCCAGCCTCACTGCATTTCCCAAGCAGCTCACTGGGGCTCCTCCACTTTCTCCCTACACACTGTCTCAACATTTTCTCCTGGGCTGCGCTGCACCCCCAGTGCCCTCCTACCCACCAGCCCACCCCCAGTCATTGGCACTGGCTTTCCAGGCCCCCTGTCGTCTGGCCCTTCCCAAGCCTGTTTGGGGCTCAGCCCAGATAGGCAATTACAAGTACCCACTTTTCCTTCTCATTCACACAAGGTAGCCATTGTCCACCGTGCAGGGAGGACCATCCGTGTCCATGCTGCAACAGGGAAAGGATGCTAACCCTGGGTCGCCTGCTCCACCCTCATGCTTTGTCCTGCTGCTCCACCACACAGCCAGGCAGAACACACACCTCACGTGGACCCAGGTGGCAGGGCACAGGACAGGCATGTGGGGCAGAGGAGAGGTGTGCAGGCTCAGATGGACATGCAAGCGGGCAGTCCACCACCTGGGGCCTTAGCAGGGCGCATCCCTCAGGATCCATGGGGAACTGCTTACAGACCTGGTGGACTTAGAATCCACTGTGGTTGAATCCACAGACATGGAGGGTCCAATATGGAGGGCCGATAGTCCAGTCCTTTCTCAGCTGTGGCCGCTGCTCAGGCCCTCAGAAGCTCTCTCCATTCCTCCATCCCATTTCCTCATTCATTGTCACAACTACCCTCCATAATTCTTGTTAGACAAATAAGAACAGGGAGGTAGAAGGGGTTCCTGAGATTACCCAAGGGGAGGGAGGAAGGAGGGAGCCCAAGGGAGGCCCTGAGAACCCCAGCACTGTAGAAAAGGGAGGCCCTGAGAACCCCAGCACTGTAGAATTCGGAGAGTGGACCTGAGAAAGTTCTAGTATTCTTCATGGGAGAGGGGCAGAGGCTTGCCCTAGGTCACATGGAGATTGTCCCACTGAAAGGGGGCAGGGGAGGCACGGCACCCTCTCAGGAACTCAGCTGCCCGGCCCTGCCCAGCCCAGGGCATAGCCAGGACCTCCCCAGGGGCTCCCAGGAAGGGAAAGGAGTCATGAATGTACCACCTGAGTGGAAGTCCAGAGCTATTTCCCACAGCGACCCAGAAGGCTCCAGGAGGAACCATGGGCCTGTGTCCTCAGAGGCCAAATAAGTCAGCATAATAAGGAGGGCCTTGGTTATGTCTGTCACTGCCCAAGCCCCTGTCTAACACTCCTCCTGCCCTGAGGACACAGGTCACAAGTGAGGAAGCCCTCTCAGGACATCCCCCAGGCCAGTTCCCAGAATGGCATCATGACATCAGGCTCAGGCCCCCCTGTCTGGCCTTCCCATCCCTTCAGACAACACAGTCCAAGGAAAGAAAACCAGCAGGCATGGAGAGGCCACTGCCCTCCACAGTGGAGGTCTGACCAGCATTGTCCTCTCTGTATGGATGACACATAGACTTCTCTATCCTCTGAGGGGCCCAGCACCAGACCATTCCAGAGTCAGCCATGAGCATCCCTACCCCCACTATGGTTCCCACTGGCCCGGCCTGGCTGCCCTCGGTTGTCATGGCACCTCCTGACATCTCTGGGCAGTGTTTGGAACAGGACGTTTCATCAGCAGTCTCTCCAGCCAGCTGGCCTTGGCTGGGGACACACAGAGAGAAGGGACTGCCAATCACCCAGACATCTTTGCCGGCTCTCCCTGTCTGCCCAGGTTCTGGAGGCCTGGACTGGAGGGGAAGCTGGCAGGAGACTGGGAGGTTTGAGGGACAACCTCCTGACCCAAGGGGCTGGGGACAGGAGCTGAAAAGGAACTGGGTGTGGCCTTCCTTGATGTTCAGAATTCTAGAACTGGTGAGGTCCTTCCAGCACAAGATCTGTGATCACCGAGCCTGAGATGTGTGTCCCACTACATCCCTGGGGAACCGGCTCCTAGCTAAGCTTTTGGAAATCCTCTAAGTCCTACCATGCTAGGGTCACAGGCCTCTGAGACACAGCCCTCCAGCTCTCTATGGCTGCAAAACCAACTGTTCCCAAACACCACACCTTAAAAACAACGGGGTCCTAACTTCTCACAGTTCTGGCAGTTGCCCTGGTTGTTCCCCGAGTCCCACCTGGGGTTCGGCCACTTCATCAGCTGCATCTATCGGGGAGGTCCTCTCTCACAACTCTGAGGCCACCCTTCTCCTCCACCTGACCCGCCAGGCCAACTCTGGCAGCAGATTAGCTTGGGCTTCCTTACGACATGGTGGACATGGCATCATGGCGGCCAGCTCAGGAGACGGGAGAGGACAGGAGGGAGTTGGGGAAGCCACCAGGCCTCCTGAGAGACAAGCCTGGAATCCATCCTGCAGCTTTTTTTTTTTTTTTTTTTTTTTTTTTTTTTTTTTTTGGTGAAAGCAAGCCACAAGGCCAAGTCAGATTCAAGGGGAGAGAAAACAGGGCAAAGACTCTGACCATCAATACGCCACAGAAGAGCTCAGGAAAATCAGGACAGAGTCAGGTTGCCTGACAGAGAGGCCTGGGGACTTAGAGACTGATAAGGGCCCACCCCTGCCCCTGGGTTTTCTGCCATCAATCCTTAGACAATGACCTTCCCCAGTCCCCTCTACAGATGACCTGGAGGCCTGGCCTAGGTTGGGTCAGGCCTTCCTTGTATCAACGGTTAAGGCCTGTGAAGTCGGTCTGGGGATGGCAGAGTCCTGACTACAAAGTCGCCAGCTGGGTCTGAGCCTGAGCAGAGGACATCACGGCACAGGGCAGGCTCTGCCCAGTTCTCCATGGTGAGAAGAGGCCTCCTGTCCTAGGGCCCTGTGCTCTCTTCTTCTAGATGGTCCCCTGACACAGGGAGCTGGACTTTGCAGGCCAGGCGGTTCCCCCAGAGAGCAGCTTCCTGTCCTACTTTCCTCTACCTTCTTCCCTCAGCTATCTGAAGGTTTCCATAGCACCTGGGAGACCCCAGGCACCGTGCTAGTCACCAGGCACAGGACAGGTGAACAGAGTGACCATAATCCCTGTTCTAACCGAGCTCAAAGTCAGAGGGTCGGGGGGTCAGGGTGTTTAGAGACAGTAACAAAATCAGTGGGTACATTACAGAATGGGGTAGGAGCTCCCGCAGCTGCCCAGCCACAGGTCACGGCAGTTGGTGGCTGAACAGAAATTCATTCACTCATGGTTCTGGAGGCCAGAAGCCCAGGTTCAAGGTGTCAGCAGGACCACGCTCCCTGCCAGGATCAAGAGAGGATCTTGCCTGCCTCACCAGCCCCTGGGATGCTCTAGCCAGCAGCTCCATTTGCTGAAATCTTTAGAGGGCCTTGGTCCCTGCGTCCCTCTTCTTATACAGATGTTAGTCATTGGATTTAGAGCCCACCCTAAATCCAGGATGATCTCATCTCAAGATCCTTAATTATACCTGCAAAGACCCTACTTCCAAATAAGGTCACATTCTGGGCTTCCAGGTAGACATGCATTTGGAGGGAGGGCACAGGTACTATGCAACCTACTACAGTTGTACTTAGAGGTTCCAGGAGGTAGAGCAGGGACAGCTCCACTACAAATATATTAGAAGGTTGTAAGAAATTTGGAGAAAAAGACAAGGCAGGGTAGTGCCAGGGTGGGGTGGGGAGATCAGGCTGCTTAACTAGGGTGGTCAGGAAAGGCCTTGCTGAGAAGGTAATAGTTGAACAAAGACCTCAAGGGGACCCAGGGGTGAGCTGTGTGAGTATTGGGGAACAGCTAAGGGAACAGACAGTGCAAAGGCCCTGAGGCAGAAATGTGCCTGGCACTGAGCAATAAGGAGGCTAGTGGCGTGAGTGAGGGCTAGGATGGTGGCAGGGAACCCTGCAGAGCACGATAAGGACTTTGGCCTTGACTGAGTGACATGGGAGCTGAGGAGGACAGGGACTGACTTTATTGTCATAGCTTCACTCTGGCTGCTGGGTTGGGGCCAGATGACAGGGGACCGTGATCAAAGCCAACCCTGCCACCAGTTCCTCTGCCTCACCCCGCTGCCCACAGACAGCAGGCCCTCCACAGTGCTGGAATGGCTTCCTGGGGCTCTGTCACGGACAGGCGCCTCTGATCCCCTGTGCTGGACCCCCCTGCCTGCCCACAGGGCTCAGGTTTCCCCTCGTCAGCTATACCCACCAAGCATGGGAAACTCAGCTTTCCAGAAAGATTTCGTCATTTTCCATTTGGAAAAGTTTGTTGCTGCCACCGCCCCTGCCCCCCGCAACCAGGGCTGAGCAGGAAGGGCCCAGGCATTCTGGAGCTCAGAGGAGCCCCTGGGCCCGGGCAGGCTGAGCCCCGCTGGCCCTGTTGGCCCTGCCTGCCTGGCTGCAGAGCTACCCCATCCCTCAGCCGGGGCCTCCCCTCTAGGGGACCTTCTGAATCCTCCCTGCCTTCTCCCACGCTGCCTTCCAGGGACTCCCTAGTCAGGTCCTCTGCCCTGGTACATCTGCAGCCTGCTGGGGGCGGGCACTGGGGAGAGCTGAGCGCTGTGGGAAGAGGGGAGCGGGGCTGGCGTGTGCTCCGTGACTCCCTCACGAGGACAGAGCCACTGGAGGGAAGCAAGCTCCTGCCTCCCCTGGTAAAGGAAGTGGAAAATTCTGGTCGTGCCTCCCTCCATAGCGTTCCTCACTCCCTTTGCCATTGTGGGGCCTGTCAACAGGAATCGCCCGGCGTGTTGCAGAGCCTGCCGTGGTCACAGAGCCCGTCTGGACCCAGAGCCAGTTGCTTCTTGATGAGATGGATTCTTTTTTTCCTCCAGGAGGCCCTGAGCACTGCCCAGGGTGGCTAGCGGCTTCCTTTCTCCTCCACAACTCCCTAACCCACAGACTCCCAGAGCATTTTCCCAAAGGCCTCCTCAGGCCTCCAGAAAGTTTGCCCCATCTTCACGCTCCCCGATGTTCTGTCACTCACGGGTCCTGTACAAGGTGAGACGTGGAGGCCTTCTGATGAGAAAGCAAATTGGACACCAAATAGAAGTGGATCTCGGTCATTCTTGGTCTCAGTGGATCTCAGTCACTTGTTAACTGCTGGGTTTGGGGCCTCCTCTCAAGTTTCTGAGTCTCGATTTCCTCAACTGTAAGATGGGTGCAGCTTGGCACATGGCTGTGGGGAGTCTAGCTGATGTCAGGGATGGGAGAACACTCTGTGAATAACCAAATGGCTGCCGATGCCAAGGCCCTGGGTGTGCCAGACGTGGGGCTCTGCTCTTCCACAAAAATCTCCAAGAGCTAAAAGAGGCCCCAGGCAGCAGCCCATGTGCTACAAATAAACCTGCCAGAGTGAACAGGAACCCACCTCATCCCGGCTCTCATGGGACAAAAACTGGCCCCAAATTTGGAGAGGTTGGATGTGGGGTGTGGCTGTCCCTGTCCCCTCACCAGTCTCAACATTGCTTCCATAGTAAGTGGAGGCTAAATGGAGAGACTGTCCCTTACTAGGGGCTCTCAGAGGACCAGGCTGTGCCTCCACCCTCCGTGGAGTCTCGAGGAAGGGGCCTCATCTCCCTCTCAGATGGGGGCTCCCCAAGAGTAGGGCTGAGTCTCCTCACATGGGGACTCCCTGAGGGCAGGACACAGCCCTATCCTTTGGGATCCTCCATTTTGGGCTCTTCTAACAGCCCTCATGTGAGGGAAGACCCAGCCGCTGCCCCTCAGGGTTGGTCTTACTTGGCCTTGAACACCCCGTCCCCCAACCAAATGCAAGAAGACTAAGAGGTCACCTGGCCCATCTCTTGCCTTAGTCTGCATCCTTC